>CM038718.1:32092858-32310358 GCA_021613375.1 Megaleporinus macrocephalus
ACATGCATCAGAATCACTTTATAGATATAAGGGCACTTGCATAAGTTTAGTCATAACTGCTGTAACTGCTGTATGTACTAAGAATATATATATAGAATATATATATATATGTGGTTTCACATATAGGTGCCTGTAATAATAACAACATGCCCCTATTCTTAGTACATACAGCAGTTATGACTAAACCTATGCAAGGGTTAGGGTTAGGGTTATATGTAGGGTTAGGGTAATACATATATACAAAATGTTGTATCTCAATTTGTATACTTGTATATATATATATATATATATATATATATACAAAAAGTATAAAAAAATTTCTTCCAACAGCAATGATATGTAATTTCAATGTAATATGTTTCCAAGCCCAAACAACCATGTTCTTATCCTCAGTGACTCAAAGAAGTGCTTTTGCCCTTTCTTTTTAAAAAACTGAACATTTCACAAAGTTTACAAAACATGTTATAAAGTCAGGGCCCCGTTTTCCTCTTGCTTTCCTGCATAGTCAGTAAAATATATGAAAACAAACACACACACACACACACACACACAGCTCATCCTCTCAGTTGAGCAGAACAGCCGGTCTCTGCTCTCATTCTACATTATTTCCCCCGGACAGGCACACCTAGTATTTGATGAATAATAGTTTTTCAGCTCACCCTTGAAACCTTCCACTTACAGTAATGTGCAGTTTGGGGCGGTCCAGCTCATGATATTAATTTGAGGCTCAGTCTCAAATTCTTCTGTCTGAGCGAGCCGTCTAGGATGGAGAGAGAGAAAGCTGTCATCAGCGGGTGCAGAGGTGCGGTCAGGCTTCGGCGAGGGCCGGCCACTCACCCCAGCATTAATATTGCAATGTGAAAAGTGGCCCACAAGTAGGAGAGAAACTTGAAATTCCTCGCTGAAGAATAGCCCAGAGCCTTCAAATCTAGCAGCCTTGTGTCAATGACTCTGGTGGGGTTTTTTTTTTCTTTCTCGCTTTTTTCCTGTTTTTGCCCCCAAATCTATCGACTTGAGGACAACAAAAGGAGCAATGTGGAGTGAGAGGGTGAAATGTGAGAGCAGGGCGTCTGTCTGCTTTCAGTGTAGTGAGTGAAGAGTTTGCAGCATGTGTTATCAGTGTCAACAGCAGCTATGCTTCTCTCTCTCTCTCTCTCTCTCTCTCTCTCTCTCTCTCACTCTCTCTCTCCCAACCTACTTCAATTTAAAAAAGCGTTATTGTCAGGACAGCATTGAATGTAGTGTTGCCAAAGCATAGTAATGTGCTTTAATAACAATATTGATACTAAAAATGATAATAACAACAATAATAGCCAACAAACAGGGTATATTTCATTACATATATTCAAACTTTGGTGGGTCCTAGATTTGAAGGGTTTGACTTCTACACAGTAGTCTAAAATTTAGTAAGTTTTATTTCTACACAGTAGTCTAAAATTTAGTAAGTTTTATTTCTACACAGTAGTCTAAAATGTAATGGTTTAACTTCTACACCATAGTATAAAATTTAGTAAGTTTTATTTCTACACAGTAGTCTAAAATGTAATGGTTTTACTTCTACACCATAGTATAAAATTTAGTAAGTTTTATTTCTACACAATAGTATAAAATTTTGTAAGTTTGACTTTTACACAGTAGTCTAAAATTTAGTATGTTTTATTTATACACCATAGTCTAAAATTTAGTAAGTTTGACTTTTACACAGTAGTCTAAAATTTAGTATGTTTTATTTCTACACAGTAGTCTAAAATGTAGTATGTTTTATTTATACACAGTAGTCTAAAATGTAGTATGTTTTATTTCTACACAGTAGTCTAAAATTTAGTATGTTTTATTTCTACACAGTAGTCTAAAATGTAGTATGTTTTATTTCTACACAGTAGTCTAAAATTTTGTAAGTTTGACTTTTACACAGTAGTCTAAAATTTAGTATGTTTTATTTATACACCATAGTCTAAAATTTAGTAAGTTTGACTTTTACACAGTAGTCTAAAATCTAGTAAGTTTTATTTCTACACAGTAGTCTAAAATTGAGTATGTTTTATTTCTACACAGTAGTCTAAAATTTAGTATGTTTTATTTCTACACAGTAGTCTAAAATGTAATGGGTTTTACTTTTACATAGTCAACAAATGTCTAAAATATTGGGTTTTACTTTTAAATAGTAGTCCAGAATTTGTTGGGATTTACTTTTATGTTGTACTGGGCTTTACTTCTGTGTAGTTTTTCAAAATTGGGTAGGTTTTACCTGCTAGGTTTTACTTAAATTAGGTTGGTTTTACTTTAAAGCAGTACTTTAAACTTAAACTTAGTACTTGGCAATTTTCACTTAAGATAGACCTTTATAATATAATATGGGGACTTTGATTTTATATAATGGATGTAATTAGTTAAAATACTAAATTTAGCGTAAGGGTTTTCTCTCTCTCTCTCTCTCTCTCTCTCTCTCTGTCTCTCACCCTCTCTCTTTCTCTCTCTCACCCTCTCTCTCTCTCTCTCTCTCTCTGTCTCTCACCCTCTCTCTTTCTCTCTCTCACCCTCTCTCTCTCTCTCTCTCTCTCTCTCTCTCTCTCTCTCTCTCTCTCTTTCTCTCTCTCTCTCTGTTTGTCCATGCCGCTCGCCCCGGCCCTTGACTGCCGCTCGTTCATTGACTCTGTGTAACTCAATCTGAGAGGCTGGAGCCCAGTGGAGCGGACCAGCCTGCCCTGTTCTCGTCCGGCTCCGGCAGCCACACGCTCCGGCCGCGCGAGAGCAGCTTAAGTGGCCTCTCTCCCTCTCTTTCTTTCTCACTCTCTCACTCGCTCTGGCTCTTTTTCTCTCTCTCCTGGGCCTGCTTTTTTCCATAGCGGCTTGTGGAGAGCGGAGGGTGGTGAAGGACCCCTACTGGTAAAGTGGGTAAACACGCGCAGCCCTGACATCTGTGCTGCATACACGAAAGAGAGAGGGAGTGTGTGAGAGAGGGAGAGGGAGAGGGAGAGAGAGAGGGCGAGTGCAGCCTGCCTAGCTGTGGTGGAGGCGTGTGGGGAGACAGGGGAAAAATGCCTTGCTTTGTGGAGAGAATTCCTTCAGAGCGCCAGGGAGAGGTGAGAGAGAGAGAGGAGGGCCAGCTCCTGCCAGGTAAGATTCGCAACAGACAACACACACATACACACGCTGAGGTGCTGGGTGGGTGTTAGAGGGTGTGATGTCAGAGGCAGTGGGACCAGTTCCAGTGCAGGCCGTCCCACTGCTACAGCCGGTATCTGAGCGTACGATGTCATGTTTTCTGTAATAAGGTTTGTGGTAGTGATGTAGTGTCAGTTGTGAGAAATTAGAAACTTTTTAAATTTGTTTTTTGTCTGATTTTTTTTTTGTTTTACTTTTTATCAGTTATCAATTTGTCAAGTGACTTCAGACTTCTCAGTCGATAAACGGGCTTGGAGATGTTCCTTAAACACTTTGTCCTGCGTATATTCCACAGGTCTCTCAATATAATCAACAATACTTGGTATATAAACGAATGGTTCTCAAGAATTAAACATGTCTTGATGTGGGATCTCTCGCGCTTGCTCTCCATGTTGGTTTTGGATTAGCTGTTGTGTACTTTTTCTCTCAAATTGTTGTGTTTAATTACTACCCAGGCCTGTGAGGAAGGATGGCACAGAGAATTCCTCAGCTAGCTGACATGTGGTGTTATTTGCCCAGCTAAGCGACCCTCCTGCTAGCACTGGCTGAGCTTTCACCCGGCTTGTTTAGATACAGATGTTCTGAAAATGCTTTGTCAATTGGAGGATTTCGCGGAGTATGGAGGAGCGCGCCGCCGCCGCTTTTGGCTCGGATGTCTTCTGTTTCTGGCTTAATCCGGACCAGCTCTCAATTAGGCTTCTCCTTTCGTTAAATAAATACAGCGTCGCCGAAACTAAACACACATTTGCATCAGGCCCTCTAAAGTTTCAGCATGGATGCTGGAGGAGCAGGCCGTAATGGCTCTACAGTGGGCCTGAATGGAGAGGCCAAAGAACGAGAGAGACTTGCAGATGGTGGAGAGAGAGAGAGAGGAGGGGAGTTTGTTTATCATCATCCACCTTCTAGATTTGTTTCGGTTGCCAATGGAATTGAGCCCTTGCTGAAAGGTGAGGTCAGAATTGAAGTTGGTGTATGTTTCTGTAGTGATCTGGCAACGGGTCCATAGATAGTCCCAGTGGATTGGTTTGTTTTGTTTGTGTATGTGTGTTTGTGTTTCCATTTATGTTTGTGAAGACTAGTGAGAGACTTTAGGGGTCACCATGGTTTCAAAAGCTAGTGAGTGTCTAAGTAGTACACTGTCTAGCTAGGCAGCTGTTTAAGTAGCAGTGTTCTCTCCTCATATTTTCTCATAAAACAGATTATTGAGACCCTCTAGTTAGAGAGAGACTACGCCACGGCTTGTTCCCGCCCACAGCAGCACACGATCGGTGGTTTAGCTAGTTGCTAAGCTACCAGCCGGCATCCAAAACAATAGCCCGAGGCTTACAAATCTGCTAGCATAGATTTGCTAGCAAATAAAAGCTGTTTTGTGTGGTTGTACGATAGAAAACACATTAAAACACCAGAGAGAATCGGAATAACTTACATTTGAAGATGACTTCTCCGCTAGTAGCTCCACCTTTGTAAGCCATGTTGGGAAAAAAGTTCTGCCTGCGTAGAATCATGGGATTGGCTTAGTGGCTAAGGAAGCATTCAATGCTTCCTTAAAATCAGGTTAAAATAAGGTGCCTCAGTAGACAGCATGTTTAAGGTATCTACGAATTGGGACAGCCTACATGTCTACTGTCTATGGAGACCCTCACTAGGTTTTAAGACAGACCCCATACCTTGGCTTTCGAAAAAGAGAGCTCTATGGGGCGAGAGGGTGGCACGAGGCAGACTGTAGAAAGCAAATGTCAACAGTAAAGCTGAGCCCAATCCCAGGCATTCCAGACAATTTAAAAATCCCTGCTGGACACGGTTTTTAGATCCTAAAAGAGGACATGTCCTGGAAAAAGAGGACGTATGGTCACCCTAGATTTTGCTAAGCAGATATTTCCCCTGTTTTCACTCGGAGCCCTGGAAGATTGATGACTGAATTGTGGAGTACATGTTAACAGTAACTGCTGATTTATTGAGATACTTAGGGTAAGTGAGGCTTGCCCTGACTCAGAGGGGAAGAAAAAGATATAGGCCTTTTAACTTAATGCAGAAATAGAGCCTTTTTAAGGAATAATTGTGATTACTGGCCAGGGGAGGGGAGGAGTGGAAAGGAGGAGAGTGGGGGGGTCAGGAGTCTATGCATTTTACTGGAATCTATTTTGAATTTAATTGCCAGTTTCTGGCACAATATCGAGGCACTGGCTTGATACAAATCTCTTGAGTTGAAATAACACTTCAACAAGTGTAGCTTTATGTAGGCATTTGAGGAAGATCCCTCTGAAATGGCGTGTAATTTTAGAGGAATCAGCCTCTTTCCTGCTTTAGCTCGCACATCCCCTGAGAATGTTTGCCTTGAGAGTTATTCAGCAACATTCAAATACAGTTTAAAGATTCATGTGCCTTGAATTTGATATCCCTCCATCTCTATATGTGTTTTTCCTCTGCGCGCGGAATAAGGAATAGCGCTTCCCCTCAGAAGAGGGATGGCCTTTTTTTAACCACCTTTTAGACTGAGTGAAATGTTTCCCCGGTTCGCCCAGGGACGACTTTATTTCTTAGCAGGGATTTAACACTCACTCAGTCCCCCCATAAATACAAGCTTCCCCAGCAGCCCAGGAGCCATAACTCATCCCCTAACTCTCTGGCTAACTAAACTCATATTGCAGAGAGAAGCTTTGTTTGTCTTTGTTTCTGTTCAGTCAAACCCTCAAGATTACTCTCTCAGCCACTCTGAAACCACTTGCTCAACAACTCGCCTGCTCTGAAGAACACAGATTCAGTGTCTTCCTTCTCGGCCACTTGTTTTAAGTTGGAAACGAGGCCTTTCGACAGCTGGGCCCCTGTCGCCGAATGAACAAGTGGCAAGTGGCACCTGTTCAAGCCTAGGTCCTTCTTACCACAGCCCAGTAACACTCGTCTTGTGGCAAAAGGTATGAGCATGTTCATCGCCTACTCACTTTCTACAGTGCAGCCTTGCGGCAATACAGATTCATTCATAGCCGAAAGCATTGGGCTTATTGATCAGAGCGACAGGAAGGCAGATGATTAGCATAGCCCATGCCACAAATCAAACGCCTCTAGTGTAGTCACACTAGAAAAGCAACAGGATATAGAGTCAGTTGCCTGGAATTTTCACACTAGTTGATTCACCGTCGCAGATTAGGAGGGCTTAGCTTTTTATTGTGAAATCGGCGGCTTCTTGAACAGCGTCCATCAAGGCACATCTCAATTACGCGAGACACTGAAATTTGTTACGTCTGTTTATTGCCAAAACATTTTCGACGTTTTCAATTTGTGATGATACTGTCTTACAAAAATCCCCTGATTGGTCGTGATCCGTCTGCCGCTAGCTTTTTGTTCTCCGTGCCAGCCTCTGCCAGCCCTCTGAAGTCTAATTCCCCTCTTATCCCATTTCTGGAGCCGTGCGTGTTGCTACATTTGCTTAAAAAGGGAGAATTATTTTTTTTTTGTCAGGTGGTTCGTCCTCTTTCCTCTTCTGTTCCGACCGTCCTCGCTGTTTGATCTGGCCGTCCTCCACACTTACTGAGCGTTCGCCACAATGAGAACGACGGGAGAGGAAGCGCCTTTGAAAGACACGACATGCTGGGAAATGTGCAGCAGCAGATCTTTACCTTGCCTACAGACGCCATGCAAACACAAGAGCTTATTGCTATTGATAAAGCTCAGCTGGTGTGCAGAGCTGTTGATATCACTCAACTTAACTCAACAGGATTTAGGGGCTGTAGATCTGGGCCTTAGCCACTGGTGAGCACTATGCACTATGAAATGATAGTTAAACAGTTCAAGCACTTATAGAGAGTTATCTTTTTAAACTATCCTTAGTTTGTTGGGAAGTTTTGTGGGAATCTTATGACTCTCGCATGGTTAACCGTTAGCTAGCTATCTGTTAATCAACTTTAGCCTAAATTTTACCTCTGGAGATGCAAATTTTACCTTTGAGAAACTGTTAGGGACGCAGAAACACGGCAAGAACGCAATGGAAACAAGACAGGAACTTTTCATCAAATTCAAATCTGAATGAAACATCTTAACACAAATGCGTCGTCGACTGGAACTGAAGACTCCACGCTTGTTTGCTTTTGCCAGTGAGCTATGAGCCAGAAATCATATCGACTTACGCCGTGCTTTAGTTTTCGCTGGTGATAACTCTGACTCCTGAGGTTTAACACAGTCCTGGCTGCCGGCTGCGTTGTTCGTTGGGGATGACTCCCTGGGTGCGGTCTAGCAGTGTGGATGTACACCGGCCTTTCTGAAAGACCTCCACGCTTGTGCTGCTATCAGGCTTGAGGAGGCCATAAGCTGATCAGCAGGAGCGGAGTGGTGCGAGTCTTGGCCGGTGCCAGGCTCCGGGTTTGGCTGCGGCTCGGAGGATTGATGTCTGGGAAGCAGCGGGGGCCCCACTGTACCTTTATTACGCATCAGCTGGGTACCAAACTAATTTGATAAAGCGCCACTTAATACAGCACACACACCCGCTGCTACCGCGGCCTGGCACGATGACAAGTGTGTCACGCCGGCCTGGCGAAAGACTGGCACCGTGGAGAAGAGAGAGAGAGAGAGAGAGAGAGAGAGAGGAAGAACCGAGGAGCGAGTTGGAGCAAGAAAGCGAGGGAGCAGATGATAGACGTGGAGAAGAAGCCGGCGAGGTAGAAAGAGAAAAACCCACTGAGAGGTTGCTTTGGTAATTACTAGCTCCGTGCCCAGGCAGTGGAGGCCAGTGAGTGTATGTGTTTGCAGGCCCTGGTGCTCTGATAATGAAGGGTTAGTGTTGCAGTTCTGACAGTGTTAATCTCCCCATCGCTCTCTCGCCTGAAATTTACCCTGCTGGGCGAGAGAGAGCGGCAAGCCCACCTGACAGCACAGTTTACCCACAGCCTGAGACCAGCTATATCCACACTCGCACACACTGGGATCAACCTTCAGCTTCCATCCTCATCTCCGAGACAAAAGGACCCGGAAAGAGAAAGAATAAAGGAGAAGGAGGGATCGCGGAGGGGGGAAACTTTTTCCTTCGCTTTTCTTCTCATGTCTTTTTTTTTTTTTAATCCCCTTCCTCCTCTCTTCTTCTTCTTCTTCTTCTTCTTCTTATTTGAAGTTTATGAAGTACTGCTTAAGCAGACTGAGCCGTATGAATATGCATCGCGCCATATGGCTCCACAAGCGCTGGGACTAGGTGTGTCCAGAAGGTAGATCAGCATTGATGCATTATTCTCCTCCCTCAAATCACCGTTCTGATGATGCAGGAAGGGCCTTCAGTATCACTCGGGCTTAGTGGGCGCAGAAAGAGAGAGAGAGAGCGCAAGAGAGAGAGTGAGAGAGCAACAGAGAGAGCGGAACGGCACGGCTGATTGTATTTTTGGAGTTCAGATGCTAACCCTGACACAGCCGTGATTAAAAGTGATATTTCTGACACATTAGGATGCGCACGGGAAGTAACCTTCTCCAAAGCCTTCATTATTAGATGCATGACAGATCTGAATATTTATAAAATAGGCTTTAATAATTAATAACAGCAATCTGCTACAGTAATTCATCAAATTTGCACTTCAACGGAGTATCCGTTTTCACTTTAAAATAATAATAAGGAGAATTCTAATGTCGACCAAATGCAAAATTGCAACCTGCCCATGTCTGGAGCTCATCATAAGCTTCAGTGCATTCATGTCATTTAGGTCAATGGAAAAGGCAGCGTTAATGATATTGTTCTTCTCGCAGCGCCACTGTCGCCGAACATTTCTTTCTTTTTCTTGTGAAAAAAAAAGAAAGAAAGAAGAAGAAGACTGTTGTGCTTGTTTACTTGTTGTGTTGTTTCCGTTTAGGGTCGGTTGCATCGATAAAATCAGGAAACCAAAATGTTTTAGTGTAGAATATACAAGAAGCTGTTGTGGTTTTATCAAAAGCAGATTCTTTGTTTGAGTCAGCCAGCAACACTTCCTTTTGTGTTCTCTGACCAAAATAGCACGCACTTTCAGTAAAGCAGCTCTCTACCTCCTCAAGCCCGTGTTCTTTTTTAAAAAGAGCACTTATATCTCTCTGTCAAATACACGCTACGCAGCTCGTGTTCCACCAAACGCTCGCGAATGCCTTTTTTGAGACAGTTTAGACATTTTCTTTTTTCCGACATGTGTAAGCAACAACAAATGTCGAATTTGAAGCCAGTTTGATTTTTCTTTTTTCTGCAAGTGATAAAGTAGTCGTTCAAGCACTTCCCCATAGTTTGATGTTATGATGTTCAGAAGAGCGAATGGTGAATAAACTCTTATCACGGACAAAGAAGCCAACAAACCATTGTGCGTTAGACATGACCTACAGCCAGAGGCCACACTGGTGGAAAGTACCCACGTATATAAACATGCGCACAGCGTGCTTTCTATCGCTAACCTATCATTCTCATGCTGTCTGGGTGGCCTGCAAGATTGGGACGTCCAGTATCTTCTAATGTCCACTGCCCAGGACAACAATGCTGTAATACTTGAAAACTTAACCCTTTTTAACTCCTCACTCCTCAGTAACATAACTACAACATAGAGGTACTACAACTCAGTAGTTACGTAATACATCACAGTTCCAGAACAATAAATCCTGTGATTAGTAATGATATAATACGACTTGAGATTAAAAGGTTAAACTGCAGTGGACCCTATGGACCTAGACACATTCATAACTGTAGCACTTTCTTTCATATTTGGTTCACAGTAGTCCCAACTGTTTAAATACAAGCTTATAGCTTGGGTGCACAAACTTATTGCCTCATGGCCTGCACATATAAGTTGGTAGGTTGAATTTTTATTTGGTGCAAATTCTAGAAACTCACATATATTAGTTGGTAAAATATCTAAGAAAGGAAAATACTAATGTAATTAGAATGTAATCTGTTGTATACAGTATATGTTTTCCCAGAAAGTAGGCTTAGTGTAAGTTTTTTGTGGGCCAAATCAAATGTTTAAGGGCTTAAACTGCAAAGGTCCCTCACCATAGGTTCAATGATCATAACCTATATACATGTTTCATTGCAGTTGTTAAGTAATTGATAGTAGTTATGAAACAACACTGCCATTAAACCAAGTGTGGCTTTACAGCGGAAGGCAAAAAGTAACTTTCAGTGTAAGTTAATGTAACAAGATTGTATTCCAAGTCATTTCGAGCTCTTGTATTGGTGCATTCATGGTGGAATTAGACTGGAAATGTACTGCATGCTGCTCTGTCCTCAGTTGTCGTTGGAGAAGGACACAATGAGGGTTTGCAGAATCTTTAGTTTTTAGCCATGTACCTGATGCAGCAGACGTTTAGGGGACACCTGCGACTCATTCCTCTGTGCATAAAATGAGCCGGGGGGCGGGCAGGATGGGGGTTGGGGTGGTGGGGTTGTAGAAAAAATGGCAAAGTCTGTGAAGCAGAGCAAATGTTTTAATGGTGGCCTGGGATCGATGTTGTCAGCGAAGGCTTCCTGTCTGGAAATGCAGTTTTTTTACTTAATGTCACCTCCTCCTCTTCGTCTGGAGGAGAGGGCACGGGGGTCCGAGGCAGGCGATATGAAGCGCGGCCCGAATTCGAGCGGAATCGCTTTAAAAAAAAAAAACAGCCACCGCGCACAGGGGATCTGAAAAACAAATCTGAGGAGTAACCTTGGAAATCAATTAAGCATTCCATGCGGGCCAAAAACGTTTGTGAGGAAGAAAAAAAAGGGGCCACACTTTTTAATTTCTCCGCCCCCCCCCACACGCTCCCCAGTTTCTCGGGAGAGATCCGGCAACTCGCGACTCGCACCAGGCGCTTTGTTGCTCTGCCTTATTTAATTTTTTTAACGGCAAAGTGCCTTATAGGCTGTCAGAATGTCTTAGGAGTCTTGTTAAAGAAATGCCACAACTCATTTCGCTGTAATGGAATTCATATGCTGGAGAGAGGGGAGGGGGGATATGTCTAAACATCTAAACACACTGCTTTTTAGGTTGGGCACTGGGGTTATCTGAGAGGGCTTGGCGTGATTGATGTTATCCGGGGTGACAGTGCTTCATATCAAGGTTAACCTGACGCTAAGAAAGCAAAGGGGCATGGCAGGAGAGCAAGAGAGGTTGAGTCTCGGAGAAAAAAAAGAGAGAGCTTGTCCCTTTTTAAGGTGCGTGTACAACCTTGATTTTTTTTTTACTTAGGTAGGGCCTAGTCTCTCTCTCTCTCTCTCTCTCTCTCTCTCTCTCTCCCTCCCTCTCTCAGTCTCTCGGTCTCTCTCTCCCTCACACGGCAGGTGGAGGTTTCTGCACTCTTAATTGATAACTAATCGAGCGGCTTGTGCTGTGTTTTCCCCTGGAGGACGGGCCCTAATGGTGGCTTGGCTTACTCAGCAGTGTGGCTCCGGAACTGCTAAATTAAATATATCCCCACAGATAATGACTCTGAGTGACAGACTCTGGGCCAGGCGGCACCGGCAGCTTACCGACCCCTCTGCAGCCGCGCCTCACTGTGGAGGAACTTCACCCCGGCTCTCCGTCCCCTCCTCCTCTTCCCTCTGCAGGAGCCTTTCCCAGACTCTCCCCCAACCCCCCCACCCACGCAACACCTCACGCCTCCGCACCGAACACGGCTCCTCGTGACAAAAATACAACTCAAGCAGTTAATCTGTGCACATATCAGCTCAAGGGCCCTCGAGGCGTCGGGGAGGCTCTCCCTTAGCGTCCTGGCCGTGCCCTGGTGCCAAACCCTGCTGCCAGCCACCCAGCCCCATGCCCCCGGAGCTGCCAACTGGTCTAATTAACCTCCACCACCGTGGGTCGCGCTCAATCCAGCTCCAGCTGAAGCACCGCTAAGGTGGCTGTGTGTTTGAAAGGGCTAATATCATCACACAGTAAATCATGCTGTTAAATTGTTATGGTTTTAAAGATAGTTGTGATGTCACCACCTGTCTGTCACACGGAATCCAAACTGCGGAACCAGCCCGTTCTCGTTTGCATATGACCACGTATTCAGCTTCGACCTGTTTGCTCAGACTGAAGTGCTGAGCGGTGTTGTTGCTGCATGCTGTCGGGTGGTATCTGACTGAAAGTGATACCAAGGCACAGCCATATACACCCTTATAAGCTAACCCTAACCCTAACCCTAACCCTGGACAAGTGGGGCTGAAGCCTTAAGTTAAAGCATTGTGCCAGCTCAGCTGCCTGCTTTTTTTTTTTTTTTTTTTAAACTTCACCCCCCAAACATGTCACATGCTTCCCAAACTTCGTCTAAGATATAAAAGTTTGGTGATGTGAAGTTTGAGCTCGTTAAATACACCTAGGGGTCACAGAGAGCCCTTCACCCCGCCTGCTGTCACCGCCCCTGAGCTTCTGTTCCTTTTTTATTTAGCAGAGATTCTAAACACTTTGTCTGGCGATTAGCTTTCACTCTTGTATTTGTTCTTCCAATTGTGGCTTCGCCGCCTAATTGCACTCGTAACAACATATTTCCTTTTCCGCGTGTGAGCTTAAAAATATACACTGGCATTTCGTCTCCATTGTCCAGCACGCTGTGTGTCTGTGCGTGCCTTTGTTTCTTGGGGGCTTGTTTGTTTGTGCTGGTCATGGCGGTCCCTGGCTGGAGTATTGCACTTGGCTGAAGGCTCCTGTCTGAGAGAGCGAGAGAGAGAAAGAGAGAGAGAGAGAGAGAGAGAGAGAGAGAGAGAGAGAGAGAGAGAGAGAGAGAGAGAGAGAGAGAGAGAGGGAGAGCGTTTGTGAAAAGTCAGAGTGGGTCCCTCAAGGTCGACCCAAAGACAGCACGCAATGCAAGGTCATATTGTAGACTAAAAGCAATAAGTGCTTTATTGATAGAAAAACACACACACACACACACACACACACACACACACACACTGCAGATGTGCAACCAACTGATTAATAATGAAACAGATTTGTGTGTGTTGTGAGAGAGCTGGTGAGAGAGGTGTGTGTATGTGTGTCCGCGTGTCCGCAGCGTGTGACTCGAAATGTTTGTTGTCCGGGAGAAAAAGAGCTTGTTTTGTCTCTTTCTATTTTGAGCGTAATTGTTTTGTCTGTATGTGTATCCTCATGCTAAAATTGATTCCTGCAGCAGAATCTAAAAAATCCATTAGAATCCATCCGATAAAAGAGGACAGTGCGATGGAGTGAGCGTGCACGCGCCCGGGTTCTGAAACAGCACGAGCAGTTAGGGCATTCTTCCACAGTGTCAGAATATCACCACTTTTTTTTTTAGCCAGTACTTGCTCTTTTTGCTTGATACCTTAAACCATTCAGGTGCAGATGATACTCAGGAATCACTCGATCCTTTAATCCTCATGGCTGAGACTGTGCTTTGTGGAATCTTTGGGTTTGTTTTTTTTTTCTTTTTTTCATCATTTTAACTTCTGTTCGCCGCATTTTTTCTGAACAACCAGCCAAACCAGCTGTGCATATATATATATATATATATATATATATAGATGTGTGTGTGTGTGTGTGTGTGTGTGTGTGTGTGTGTGTGCCATCTGCATGCTTATGGGCGGCTTTCGGGTGGAAGGAGAAGTAACTCCCAACAAACCTGTTTTTCTACCAAAAGCAGCGAAGAAATGAAAGCGGGGAAAATTCCATCTGTGCCCTCCTCTGGGGAATTTCCCCCTGCCCCACCCCAAAGAACGCGTTCACCCCATAGAACGCATCCACAATCACAGCCACCCCCCCCTTCCAAACCCCCAACCGACACTCCATACCCCTAAAACTCCAGCTTCTCCTCTTCCTTTAAAACGCAGTTGGCAATGGCATTGTTTTTAATCATCAGAACCCAGAAATTATTATTATCGCCTCTGACGCGGCAATTAAAACTTCAGGTCAGAAGCACAACGAGCGGTGATCAGCAGCGAAGCTGAGAAGTTTTAATTAGACGATCAGAACCATTAATGCACAAAAAAAAAGGTGTGCACTGGGAAATTAACGCGAACGTCTTAATCAGGGTTACCGACTCCGAAGAGGAGTCAAGTGAACAGAGAGCAAAAAACAAATCATTTCCGCACCACTGGGACAAAACTCAATTAAATATGCATGCAGAAAATGGAAATTTGGAGCATCAGCACAGAGTGTTGGAAAAAATACGGCAGAATCTGGAGACGGGGTCGCGGACCTGCTTATTGTTATTCTTGTGTAATAAAAATGAAAGAGGGGCCAGATGCAGGGGTCTGAGGATTGGGTCCATCAGTGGCTTTCCACTCGGCTTCCCTGGACCTGTGTACGCACCCTCCGAGAAGTGTGTGTCTGGGGGGGGGGTGCGCTTCCTTCCTGCGAGCGCTAAATTCACCAAATATAACCACGAAGGAAAGCCCCGTTTTAGAGTGCGTTACGGTGGTGGGGTGGATTATGCATAGAGGGGCTTTGGTGGCTTTTGGCGGGCACACTTGAGGAACCTGGCCTTGTCAATTAATCTGGCAAACAGGTTACGATATCACAGCCATGCTTTTAAAAGGACAGAGCAAAAAAAAAAAAGGTGGGTGGGTGGGGGAGATTGGGGAGGGGGGGTAAAAAGAGGCATGTTAAATAATGAAAAATAATCTGCCACTGATCTCGTGCCTGTTTCATATTAATTGCCTCGCCATATTATGGAGGTTTTGTCCTTGTCAGTCAAAATATGTTGAAACTTGGGACGTATCCCTCACGTGGCCCCTGTGCATGCCTCTTAAGCAAGCAGCGGGATCGAGTTCTAGCTCTATGGATACGTAGCACACGTGTGGCTGGGCAGAAAACAAGAGCATATTTCATATGCATGCTCGTGTTGTGAAATAGGCTCCAGTTAGTTTGTTTCCAGAACATTCTGACTGCAGGTGATGAACGTGTATGTCATCTCCTAGCATTTCTGTCTGTCAGAGAGAGAGAGACAGAGAGAGAGAGAGAAAGGAAGAGAGAGGGAAAGGACAGGACACGCCAATCTAAGCAGTCATTAACAGCCACTTCCCCACTCTGGCAGGCTGATTACAGTCAGCACACGTTCACACAAATAATGCACTTCCAACAGCATTATTAGGATTTGAAACACCACTTGATTGGGCATGATATCATTCTGGCACATAAACAGAAGCTCCGCATTAAACAACAAGACGTGGAGAGCCTGGAGAGGCGCGACGGGGCCGACTTCAGGAGGGCTTTGCTTTTGTGGGGTTTTGTTTTTTTGTTTTTTTCCTTTCAGAGGTTTTTTTTTTAATGCTCATTTTCACGTCAAACTTCTGACAAGAAGCAGGGCCTCCGGGGCCTTTGATGTGCATCTTGGGCCTCGCAGATAAAACGGAGGACCCCTCTCACTCGTATTGTCGAAATTGTTTAAAATAGTTTGAGCATTTTCTTCCAAAAGCTTTTCTTCCTTATACAGTAACGGAGAGTTCAGGCCCTGCACTCTTTCCACGAAAATCTTGTCAGCCCTACAGTAAACATCTCGGCTTAAGAAAAACAAGTTAGGTTTTAGTTATGACGATCCCCGCCGCTTCGTTTACGATTCAAGGTGGACGAGCATCCGCGAGCACCTCCGAGACCGGCTGAATCGCGGCGCCTTCTCTCGCGCTCGCAGGTCGAGGCTCAGAATTAATAGGGCTCGGCTGCTTGTTACACCTATTTTTGCTAACGTGAATGCCGCTCCCCTGAGAGGTGGAAGGCCTCCCACAGGAGAGACTGTGCTTTCATCTGCGTCCCCACTGATTTTATCGCGCCGTACGCTATCATGCACACAAAAAACGACTGGAGGTAAACAGCAGTGTTACCATAGCGATCCCCATTGTGGCAGAAAGCAGAGGCAATTCTGTTGGCAGGCGCGTATTTAAATCAGCCGCTATGAGCGAGGCCTAGCCTGCTCTTTTTCCAGCTCTCATTAATGTCTTAACCACTTTTATTTAATACCTCAGATCCTGACTTCAGACAAAGAACGCCTTTGAACGGCCCAAGTCTTTGTGTTCGCCTCAAAATTCAGGCATTAGGAAGCCAGGACGCCCCGTATCCATGGAGATCCTGTAGATTCGAATATTATCTCAAGAATCAATAGACGCTGACCATGAGTGTGAGTGTGAAGAAGGGGAGGGAAAAAAAATGTACATAAATTGCGGATAATGGAAAGAAATCACTTCTCGGGGGGTCATTTCCTACAAGGAAAAGCTAGATTGCATTGTTCAGGAAATCAGTAGTTAAAGCATGAAATAGTGGCCCAGTAAACAGAAAAATGACCTTTACTGTTACGCCCAAATGACCTCAATCTTCCTTCGGAGGTGTTCTGAAAAAATACTTCAGAATTTATGTCTTCCACTTCCTAATAGTTTTCCCAGCTGATTTTTTTTGTTCTAAATTGCTGTCCTCTCCAGGGCGACCCCTTCACCCCGGCTCCCCGCGATTGTCCGAAGGGTAAGAGTGTGCCGCTCGCCCGTGTCTGGACCCGAGCGGTGCGTGGTAGTGCGGCACCCGGCGCGCATAATTCCTCGGCTCATTGTTTCAGAGAGGAAGGGCTGAGCGCAACACCCGGTAACTGAGAAAGCATGTGCCGAGACCACGGGGGCCCCCCACGGCACTCTGCCCTAACAGAGCAGCTTTAACCTTGAGCCGCATAACGTCACTCTGGCGAACAACGAAAAAAGAAAAGAGCGAAAACGGAGACAATGCCACATAATTGTGAGCTACTGTAATGACATGATGGGAAATCCTGATTAGCTCAGCTTACTTGTCACACACGTCTTAGGTTCATAAATCAGATTTCCGCTTCGTAACAATATTAGTGCATCTGGTGCACCTATTTGTGCAAGAACGCTATGTCCTTTCTTTTTTTCTCCCCCCTCCAACACCCCCACCCCACCTCACAACGTTCGTTATTGTGCCCGAACAGACGCACGACCAGCTTTGTATTGACGAGTTTATGAGAGCAGGCCAAAAATAGCACTTCTGGCCATACAGTGCCTAAATACCATCAAAAGCATTCCACAGATTGCTGTGATAAATAAATGTCCAGCGGGCCCCCCCCCCCCCTCCTCACTATTCTTCATTTACGGCACAGTGAAGACGGCAACCAGCACATCTGATTTTCAGCCTGGAAAAGCTATTAAAAATGAACTTTTGTAAATCGTGAATCAGCCGTGGCTTGCGTTGGGTTATGCGAGGGAAAGGTAACAGGGAGAGTTTCTGCCCTAAAAAGGCAGCTTTGGATGTGCAAGCGGCCCCAAGGACAGCCGCACGAGGGGGCTTTAGACAGACATAGATGCTAAAAGATAGACCAGTGGGATAAACTAACACATGTGCTTGTGTTTGTACGCCAGTGTCCATCATACAGTATGCAACCATCACGGCTTTGAGTTTAGGGTTAGGATCCCACATGACAGAAGCTCTAAATGAAAGATGCCTCCTACCACCAGAATGCTTTTGGACTGCGGTAGTCCATGGAGTGCACACAGGAAGTGTGCATCTGCTCGTCTTTTTCTTTCTACCTGAGATAAAATCTTCGATAGACCACCAGTGTGACATTTTTAGACTCCAGCCTGTGTGTTGCCGGTAATGTCCACAGAGGGACTTTTCTGAAAGGCTTCTGCTGGCGCTCCACTGTATGCGCTCTTTAAGTGAGACGAGTGGGGAGGGGACATACACTACCGCTCAAAAGTTTGGGATCACAGTGAAATGTTCTTGTTTTAATGGAGTATCTTCTTCCTTAACACAACAATGGACTGACGGGTCTCTAAAGAAAGTTGTTTCTTTCTGGTCATTTTGAGTCGGTCAGCAAGTCATCAACTGCTGATGCTTCAGATACTAAACTAACCTAGAATGTTGTTCCCTTTTATTCTCACTTATTAGTAGAATGTTTTTCAGCTGTGCATCACAATTGAGCAAGAGTGTCCTTAACAACCAATTAGTCCAATAACATCCTTAACTTGGATTGGTGGCCGTACCAGGAGATTTAGACAGAGGACTGAGAATTGCTCATACTAGGACTATATGCAAAATAAGCCTCTATACAAAAATAGGCTTTTTTATTCTTTAAAATCATCTGATACACTTAAATTATTTGTTTGTGAATTGCATGGAAATTGCATGAAATGAAATTCTAAAGTGATCCTAAACTTTTGAGCGGTAGTGTAAGTAGAAAAGAGGAGAGGAGAGTGTAGAGGAAAATGAGAAAACCTAAGAGGAGAAGTAAGTTGAGGAGATGTGAGGAGATGTGTTGAGCATGGTGAGGAAGGCGATGGTATAACGAAGGCACAGTGTGAGAGTGCAACGGAAGAACTGCAGCGTCTGAAAATCTCTCTTTCCGTGCCTTCTAGAGCCTTCCACAGACGCCACTCATGTCCCCCTGCTGTCAGAGTTAAGGCTGAGCAGAGCTCCCATTGGCAGCAGCCTGGGCCTCTTTAGGTAAAGAGAGCATACAGTGTCAGGCTGTTTTTATTCCGCTGTCATGTTGAGGATTAAATCTCTATGTAGTGACTGTTTGGCGCACTGTTGGGGGTCTGATTGTGATCTAGTTGCGCTGTTGCTTCTAGGTTCTCTCTGACAGAGTAGATGAGGTTTGTTCTCTCGCTCTCTCTCTCTCGCTCTCTCTCTCAGGTGTAACTTGTAGTATATGCATGTGACTTTCTTCTCTGCTTCTCTCCCTTATTGTTCTGTAGGCGTGTCTTTGGGTATTATTAACAAAATAATGTGGCAGAATCAACACTGAGCCTTTAGTCAGGCTACTTTATCATTTTTCACTGAAAGGCATATGTAAGCACAATGTACGAGCAGCCTCACTCTTCTGGAATGTCTTGTTGAACCTTGTTTGTGGCCGGTAAGGCACTTTAATTGTAGCTTGTGTCATAACCGAGCACAAAGCTCATTCGGGCAGTGACAGTATTGCTTCAATTATTAACACTTCCTGTCTAAATTGCACTCTTTCTTTCTGTTTCTTCTTCTCATCACCAGCTGAAAGTGGTTTATGCACTGAAAAGACCTCAGGAAAACCCACGATGGCCGCCAAAAGGAAAGGTGGCCTAAAACTCAACGCTATCTGTGCCAAGCTGAGCCGGCAGGTGGTGTACGACAGCGGTTCCCAGAATGCCGAGGGGGACCCGAGCCTGGCGGACAACAGCGAGCGGGGCAGCTCCCACTATGAAGAGGGCGACCGGCCCGACAGCGACTACTCGGAAGGTCTGAGCCTCGGCCAGAGCCTGGAGGACGACCAGAAACGGCGCGAGGCCATCGAGAAGTGGGTGAATGGCGAATACGCCGACGACCCCGCCTCCATAGATGAGGACGAGCCAAGGGGGCCCAAAGCAGGAAGCGGAGACGAGGGCCCACCCGAGGGCGTCTACATGGTCCAACCCAAAGGCTGCAGCGACGAGGAGGACAACGGGGACGAAGCTGAGACCGTACCTGTGTCCCACGAGGGCAGTTACCATGACGACAGGGACTCGGCAGACAGTCCACACAAGGAGACGTCCTACCCCCCCACCAGTGAGACCTCCAACTGCCAAGCCTCCTTTTCTTCTCCAGGTACCATTCCATTCTTTCTTCTCGCTTGCTAGCACCCTGGTTCCCAGTCCTGGTTCTGAACCGTGTGCAGCTCCCAGCCGATGATATCGTTTGGCTGTTAAAGTTGCCCAACATTTGACATTTATCTGCGATAAACACACTTATAAAGATACCTGTAAGTCCATTATAGTCTAATGAACACCTGCTCAAACACCAGGAGAGGCACTTATTTGTGAGGACTGCTGAGCTGAAAAGAACTAATCACACACTTTATCGTAGCAATGCAGGAGGAACTGGTAAGGAAAGCAAGTAGTTCCACAAAACAAATAGTTTAAATAGCAGAAACATCCACACCTGACCTTTAGCATGATGCTCAAACACAAAATACACAGTCTAACTCTTATATGTATTGGTGGCTTGTGGAGGCCTGTGGTTCTACCCATTAAAAATAGCTTATAAACAGAAGTAGAACCACTAGGAATGCTTGTAAACCTATATTGACCGGCTAATAAGTTTGATTCAGTCTGAACTTTGTAAAAATTGCATTCAGTGTTTTATTTAGTATTGTTGACAACATGCTAATGCCAGGCCCTGATCACATTACTAGATATTGCAACTGTGATTTGCCTGGCAGCATAACACAGATGAGCAACATATTGGTGAACACATGATGTGACTTGAAAGATTGGCATGCCTCATTTTGACTGAAGTGATTTACTTTCGTTGAGTCATGCCTTAGTTTATCCAGATTTAAAAATTAAACAAACAGAGCAAGACACCCCTGCAAGTGTTGCACATTGTATCAGCCTTTCAATATATGAGCACTGCAGAGGTCAATACCATGATAGTGATAGTGTTTTATTTATTTATTTATTTATTTATTTTCTTTGTAGCCCTAGTTTTGTGTTTTTCCTGCTTAAACACACCTGATCCAGCTAATTAACAACCCCTCTCTGAGTTGAAGTGGATGTGTTAGAGCAGAGAAAGCTCTGAAATGTGCAGCCCAGAGGTACTGATCTAGTGCAAAGAGCACATTAGCACTCAAATGTCTCTCTTCAGATGCCAGCCAGCCAAGCCGGTGCTGTTGGTTTAGTTTTACCTTACCTTTACCCTTTCGAGAAGTATAATCTCAAGGACAATTTGACAGTGTCAGGGGCCAGGGGAAAAGGGAGCTGTTGCCGTATTCATATAGGCTTAAGTGATCCTGTCTGCTGGAAAGAGAAATCTAGAGTTACTCCACGAGTAGACAATGACACCACTGGCCCTACAGTCAGATGGAAGTGGGAAAACAGGAACTTGTGTGGTTTACTGAAACAAGAAATGAATATATGGAATAGGCTTACCGAGAATATTGGGTTATGTGCAAAGTGTGCAGTGAGAGCGCGAGTTTGGCACGCCATGCCAAGTTTCATATTACACCCAGGATTACATTTTGAGGCTTTGATTTTTTACTGAATACTGAATCCAATGCCATTCCAGCCAGACCTGTTCCAGCTCCAGATCTCTAGCAGTTTGGAGATTACCTTCAGTATCCTTGTCAAATAGGCCACTCGGTTGAACCAGAGCGCATGCCTTGGTGCGTGTCATGGCTGTTCAAAGATAAACAAGTAGGCCCACTTTACAAGAGAGGAGAGGTCTTTATGTTTAATGTAAGTCAATAGAACCAGATTTATTCCCAAGCTATTTTTCATTGGCCTGAAAATTCACCTGTAGGGAAATGAACTGCATCATGTTTCTCACTCATTTCTTCTTCTTTATATCTGAGACATTATCAGGCAGATTAGATGGCACTCTTGTTGGCAGCTTCCCTGAAGTGGCAATAACAGTAAAAAAAAAAAAAAAAAAGAAACCCAACAAAACCAAACATTTACTGCTTTAACGACTGGTTGAACTTTGAGACTGGTACAGTGGTGCTCGAAGCGCAGTGCCACTCCAACTAAAGTAGATAACGACGAAAGATAAGGCCATTTTTGCACACAGTAAAAGTAACCGCCCTATTTTTTTTTTTAAGACAGCAGTTAAAATCTGGTTAGTCTGGTACATTTTTGCTTGCTCACCTCACGTTGCAAAAAAAAAAAAAAAAAATCTCCTTCCTTTCATCTTTTTCCATGAGGCCTGTTTGTGTCTGTTGCATTTTTGTTTTTTACACCTCTTTTTTCCCCCTCACTGTATCAGCAGCAGCTGCGGCATCTCTCACTGAAGGGCTTCTCAGCGAACGCCGGCGTTTTGTGGTTTTAATTAGCCACGCCATATTTATTTAATGCCGGTGAAAAAAAAAAGACGTGCGTAAATATGAGTTGGTTTTGTGAAACGTGCTGCACCTTTGGCTTCGGAGGGCCACGTCGCTTTTGCATCTCACAACAAAGAGACAAACTGTTTGAAGGCTAGCAGCGAGCAGACTCCACTCTTTTCTTCTGTGTTGTTTCTTTTCTTTTTCTTTTTTTTTTTCCTCTCTCCCCCTCCTCCCTCTTTGTTGATTGTAACTAGGGCATCTATATTGCCATGTTACTGCGCAGATCACAATTAAAATATTTTTTTCCCCTTCCTTGCTGCTGTCTTTCAAAGGCTGATGCGGCGCGCACATAATTATGCATATAAACATAGTGGCTTAATTATCTCTCACAACATCAGTGACAATGTAATTAACAAACATTGCAAGATCAATGAGAGAAACTGCGACCTTCAAAACATTTAACTCCTCACACGGAGGCACCGTGCGGATTCCCTATCAGCGCAAAAGCCCAGAATACTTCTCCCACAGCACTTCAATGCCTCGCATTATTCGTACGCAGGCCACACAGCGGAGTCTGCCCAGTAAAAAAGAAAAGTATGAAAGCAATGAGAGAGACGGGCTTCGGATCAGATGAGCTCGACCATGACTGCGTTTTGCAATTAGACTCTTTAAAGGTTATGCATTCATCTCTAGTTTTATTTATTTTTTCTCGCGTCTTTGATACATCAGCAACAATATTAATAAATAAAACTGTTTGCTGATGTACTAAATCAGCTCTTCCGTCCGTCCACAGCGTTGCACGAAAGAGACCACCATTCGTTTATTTAATTTCAAGTGAAATGGCTATTAAGTACAGGCTTTTTATTTATTTTAGAGGAAAAAAAACACATTTATTTAGAAAAAAATTGCACACAAGCTCCAATAACTGAACATGACGTGACTCTTATATTTAGTGTGTCCACTTTTTGCTTCTATTATAATTTTTGACAGTTTTTTTGCAGAGAAAAAGCTCTCTCAGCTTCTCACATCCTAAGCAATCCCAAACACATTGAGGGATTTTAAGGTCTGGACTCTGGGGTGGTCAATCCATTGTTCTAAAAACACTAGCAACTACTTTGTGTAGTCTTTATAAACATAAAAACTTCTCAGGAATGGCTTCTTTTGGCAGGCATTCAAATTTATGGCATTTAGGCAGACGTTCTTATCTAGAGTGGCTTACAGCTTGCAGTTCCACGGGCAGGTAGTGTTGGGAGTCTTGCCCAAGGGCTCTTATTGGTACGGGAATTGAAGCCCAGTGTACAGCATGGAGGGCAGAGATGTTAGCCTCTACACTGAACCAGTCCCATCCTGAAACATCCTTTAGAGTATGGATATATGGATATATAGTCGTGCTCTCAAACTAGAAGAACTGACCACCTGCCGATTTTTCTCAAGCTAGATTTTCTCCTCTCTGGTAAAAAGCAGTGATTAAATGGTGCCAGTTTTGGTGGTCTCCTGGGTCTTCCACTGTTGTTCAGAGACCCATTTTTATATGTGAAGCATATATAAACTCCTGTTTTTACATTTGAGTGAACTGTCTTATATCTAATCTCTTTAGAAATGCCTCCTTAAAAAAGGATGTGCACTTGGTGGGCGTTTTAACAGAAATTAAATAGATTCAAAAGGTGGTCTCTAACTCTTGTGCTGTATTTTCAGGCAAATTAAATTAATAATGCCAAACCATTTCCAGCCAAAGCTATTCAGCTATTGAACCTTTTATCTATACATCCTTTTATTCCGTATATAGTCCTCCGCATGTGTGTTCTAATCATTTCTTTCACGCAAGCCCCCCCTCCCCGACTTTCAGTGGCCATATTTGGACAGCAAAAGAGAGATATAGTGGCTCTTCGTTATCACGCTGCGCAGGAAAAATGTAGCCTAATTGCCTCAAACATAGACAAGGACTGTGTCACAGGCTGGAATGTGGCAGCACAAAGTGGCGAGACTAAGGGTACTTCTTTTTATACCCTCTAGTGATGAGAGAGAGTGAGACAGAGTGAGAAAGAGGGAGGGCGTGGAGCGTAGCCAGGCAAATCGCACCTTTCCCCAAAGCCACGGCTTCCAGGCCACATGCACACGGCATCATTAGGAGGCTACGTGATAAGGCTGGAGAAGAAAAGCTCATTTACATGCTGTTTTAAAAGGTTATCTGCTCTCAGGTCCTGGCATAATGTGCAAGGTTTAAGCCCAATCATGCTACTGACATTGATAGCACGGCTAGGCCTCCACAAGCCCTGCACCAGCACTGCTTTTATGCCTTCTACTGTTACTACAGCTATTATTACTATTACAGACGCAGACACTAGTAATACCACTCCTCTAGTAATACCAGTACTCCCACTGCTATTAGCTCAACGTCTCCTGCAGTATGGATATTTACTAAAATGCGGCTAGCTCTGCTATTAGAGATTTACTGAAGATAAAGCTAAAATGGCTAATAATAGCCTGTGAGTGTGAAAACGCGCAGTGACATAGCTATTAGGCCTGCTAATACAGATGTTGCTAAAGATACAGCTAAAATTGCTAACAGTTAGATTTGAGTAGCAGAATTTAGGAAAGCAAGAGCACATTTTACTCAACGTGCAGCTAATAATGGTAATTATAGATAATGTTGAGGTAGCAGGATGCAGTAGCAGCTAGACAGCAGTTTTGCTGAAGATGCAGCTGTTAATGCATACAATAGATAACATCCGAGTAGTGGTGCTAAAAAGCATAGCTGTTAGGTCTTCTACTACAGATTGTATGAAAGATGCAGCTAAAAGAGTTGGAGTAACCTAATGTACAATAGCATAGCTTTTAGGCCTGCTAATAATAAAAATACTAACATTTGAGCAGCAAAGTGCAAAAACAGCACAGCTGTTAGGCATGCTAGTACAGATCTGATGAAAGTTGCGGCTAATATCGCTAATAATAGATAATGTTTGAGCTGCAGAAGGGGATTTCTATAGGAAAAAGCTGGGGCTTTCCCCACTGCTTGAAAGCGTATGGGTAGAATAAGCTCCGAGACATGAGTGGCTTTGATTGGTGTCCTTGGAAAGTGTTCAGGGATAGAGATTAAAGGCCCTGTCCTTACTTTAAAGCTGTGTAAAATCGCATGACCTGACATGACACCCTCTAAGCAGTCATGACCTATACGCAAACGCTACAGCGTCTAGGTTCCAGATTTATGAGTGAAACCCTGCTCTCTCCGAATCAAGTTCTCAAGACTATGTAGCAAACAAACACCCCGGCCAGTATTAAAGGATAATTATAGTGCCGTCATTACTTTAGAATTAAATAATAAGGATTGTTTTTGCCTTTTGGCCGTCCAGAGCAGCAGTCATAAAACAGCTCAATTTATCTGTATCCTGCAGTATCAGAAGAAACCAATACGAGAACAATTCTGTCACCCACACGAACTGTATGTTTGCATAATCTAAATCACAAAGATAAGTCAGCTGTGTCCTTCAAATACTGTACCCAAAACACAGAAGCAGGTATTTCCTCTAAAATGCCACACATTTCTCTTCAATTTTTCATGATCTTTCAATCTACCCGATCGCCTTTCATTGTAATGTGCCACGCCGAGGAGCAACCCCAATGCTGCGATGGAAATTTGGGGATTACTTTACATGCTGAGAAGGAGATGTGAAATGCAGGGGGAGCGACCGATTTAGCAATAACACAGACATACGAGACCAAAGCTGAAATATTTTGGTATTAATTACCAAGGCCATGGCTCACGTTACCTCCGACTGTCTTACGTTCGGCCCGGTGATGAAAAAAGCAATCAAATAAATGAAGAAAAGGTCTGGAGCTGGGCTGGCTGATGGCCAGGAGAGAGTGGGAGAGGCCAGGGCTCCCAGGAGTGCATCTGACACCAGGGTGAAGTTGTCATCTAGAGCAGAGTGCAGGCATCAAGCTGGCTCTCCTGACAGACCAACTGGCACAAGTTGAGATTTTTTACAGTCGTTTGCGTGCACAAACACTATATGAGAGGCAGGCTTTATGAAGGCAAGCGTATGTATCTGTTTTCAGTGCGAATCTCGTGCACACATGCACGGACTCTCTAAATTATCACCGGCATGCTCTTAGCAGGGGCTTGTTAAGCAGCACTGCGTTTTCCTGCTTTCAGACCAAAGCCTTTTCTTCCACCTCGTCTCCCTGACCCCTCTGCCCAACCTGGATGAAAGTTAATGGGCCAGAATTAATCTCTACATAATGCAATTAAACTATACATTTACTGGGTTTTGTTCCGTCCTTGGAGAGGACAGTGTGTTTTAATGGACTTTTAAAAGAAAAAAGGAACTTTCAGTGCTCAAATAAGTGCAGAACTTTTAAGTGGCCACCAATGAAGCATTTCCATCCTGTATAATCAACGTATGGAGGAAAGACCAGCATTATTACAGCAGAGCTTTAGTTTATTGTGATAGAGTGGAGTTAGGCCCGTGACAGCACGTCATATATCGTCTCTGTCCAATCAAAAACGTGTCCTCAGGAGAGGACAAAAACCGTCTTTACTTTTAATGTAAGTCATTGGAACCAGAATTTTTTCCAAACTATTTTGGAGCATTTCTATTGGTCCATTCATCATATCATTTTCACACAATGCAAACATCAACAGTCAGGTTCAAATGATTGATGGAAATTTACAAAAATGGAGATGCATATTTTTCATTGGACAGTGACGATATCCAAGGGGAACCTCAGATAAGGCAGAGTTTCTTTAAAAATATAAACTACATGTCTCTAATTTTAATTATTATAGTATAATTATTCAATATAATTGACATGCTTGTTGTTGTAATTGAACTCTTCATGGTTTGTTGTGCTAATTCTCTTATTTTTAAGTTTATAGGTTTTTGTTGGGAAGCATTAAAACAACATTGTCAGGACATTTTTCTAGCTGTGTGAAGGTCTTACATGTAAGATTAACCTCTAACATAATTACAAGCCCAAATCAGAAAAAGCTAGGACAGTATAAAAAGTGTAATGTACATTTGCTTTGACTTTTATTGAATTGAAAACTGTATGAACCCAAGATCTCAGTTAACTATTGCCGTTGTGTTGTAGGTGAGGCCTCAGCTCTGCGTGACTATGCAGCCAGCACCATGAGCGAGTTCCTCCACATGTTCGGTTATGATGACCAGCAGGGGCGTGATGAGCTGGCCAAGAAGATCAGCTTTGAGAAGCTAAAAGGCGCTACCTCAGACCCCTCGTCCTTGAGCAGCGAGGAGGCCACTCGCCGGGCCCGTTTCTCCAAGTACGAGGAGTACATCCGCAAGCTGAAGGCTGGAGAGACCCTACCCTGGCCCATCCACTCCAAGCCTGAAGAGCTCAATTCGAAGATGACCCAGGAGAAGAGCTCCACACTCTTGCAACCTTCCACCTGTCTCCCAGCGACTGAGAGTCCGATATTTTCTGCTGGAATGGAGCACAAGCAGGCCCAGCTCAGTGCCCCCGCTGGAAACGCCTCTCATAACCTGGCCTCCCGGGCCTCCAAATACGACTTCTTCATCCAGAAGCTGAAAATGGGCGAAAGCCTGCGGCAGCAGAACGGTAACGCCTACAAGAGGCCTTCCAAGTACGACCTGGAAAACGTCAAGTACCTGCACCTCTTCAAACCAGGCGAGGGCAACCCCGACATGGGAGGGGCGATAGCTTTCAAGACAGGTAAAGTGGGCCGGCCATCCAAATACGACATCTGTAACATTCAGAAGCTCATCCCCGGCAAGAGCGACCCTATAATGCCGGGGGTTCTCCCGACCACGCCAGCCACCCCAGGCACTCCCATGATTCCTACTCCTGCTTCGGCTGGGGCTGTAGGGCCCTCTTGCGTACCAGTGGACCAGGTAGGCCACCTGGCGTTCAGCCCCGAGTACATGAAGTCCAGCTTCTCCAAGACCGACTCCATCACTACTGGAACCGTCTCCTCAGTCAAGTAAGATTACTGTACACTACAAATTCATACACAGAGCATGTTCTAAATTTACACTTCTTTGGGAAAGTTTAATCAGCCCACCATGGGTTCATGCTGTATGGGGCCAGCGCTGTATGTTAACGTGATTGTGGGAATTAATCAAGGATTTAATTTTCAGATGCCCACTGAACGTTTTGCTCTTAAAGCCGGCTACACTCGATCACTGCAGGCACAGTGGCCCCCACCACAGGTCTGGCACTGATATATGGCCAGCTCTTTCCCTCACTGAACGAATTACCCATTAAGGCTTAGAAGTCTATGTTTAGATCATGAGTAGGATACCTCGTTGTTAGATGTATTATTACTAAAAACTGCGTCGCTCTGGGACGGGAATGAATACGTTTTAGCACGTGGAGTCGTTTTTCTCCGGTCAGTTTATCTGTGGAACACTTCTCTCTCGTTCTAGAAGGGCGACTAACTAAAACATATTATATCTGTGAAAGTACATGAAGTGTTTGCTTACGGCCTTTGCGTCGCTCACTTCCTCTTTTAGCGTAACAATTTGTGGTTTAATTAGTGTGAGAGTGTGCCTAAGCTCCTGAGAACTGCTCAGTGCTGTACAAGTTTATGGGGGCTGTGTTGTAGCTGTTTCTGGCCAGTCCCCACCTGGTATGTACCCAAGGCTTGTAACCCTAACCCTAACCCTAACCCTAGATTTTATCTAACTCTAACCCTAATAGTAACCTCAGTAACCGAAAAGAAATTGTTTTAAAGAAATGAGACATGGTACATGTTTAGGTTTCATGTGTTTTAAACAATTTATCCTGAACAACAGACTTCATCCACTGTTACAAATTCCTAATCATTGACATGTGGATACCTCACCATGGTTGGTTTTGAAGTGCTGCACTGTAGAGACACTTACACTACTTTAATTTCTTTACAGTGGTAGTGACAGGAACCAGAAGTCACACTATCTACAAGGCAAACACAGCCTCATTGTTCGCTATCACATAACGACTAGGGAATCTGCGTCTGAGTTCTATATTCAGTGTTGATAATGATAATGGTATTGGCTTTTTTAAACAATAGGGTATTTTCTTTTTGCGATGGGAGACTGTTTTGCCTTGTAAACTATGTTTACAAACATTTTAGACCACGTCTCAAAGCATTGTAAGCAGAGATGAACCGATCTGCGTTTTTGAGGCTGATTCCGATCACAGATCACATTTCAGCACGATCGGCCGATAGCCGATATTGATCGAGGGTGGGGCTATATGCCCCGGCAGGGCTACAAGTAGTTATTAGCGCAAGCAAGTCATGAACCATGGTCGAAACTGGTTTATTACCATTTTTAACGAGCTCTTGTAAAACAGCATAATATTTTTTAACAAAATTAACAGTAAATAAACAAAGTAAATCAAACAAATATCCCCAATACTACAATCATTACATTTAGACCCTTAATTTAAAACTAAAAAAGCTGATTAAATAAATGCAGTAAAAACTGAAGTCATTAAACGCAGACTCTGTTATTTTAAACCAAAAACTGTAATCATTAAATGTAGATCTTGAATTGTTGCTGCTAGACTGTTAGTACCGGTCAGATCTGGTCTGTATGGTGTTCTGGGTTATTTGTTTTGTGCTAGCTGCGCGTGCTAGCTCTGCTGTTTGCTGATACTCACTGTATTCAGCCGCGTGAAGTGTCGTATCAGATTAGTAGTGTTAAATGTCTTGGTTCCCCCACGAAACGTCCTGGATGAGTCTGCGTCACATACGGTAAAACACTGGCAGACGGACGACATGCTTTCTAACAGCGCATGGTTTTCTCGCGAGGCCGCTGCTTCAGTCTGTCGAAAATGAAAGGGAGTGTATTTCCACCTAGTGGTTCAGATAGGAATTGCAGAGACCTGGCTGGTGGGGGGTTCACGGAGGGCTCCTAGCTGGAAATACAAATAGGGTCATTTGTTTAACATCATCGATCGGCTCTCGGGATCGACTAAATTTGAGAAATATCGGCCGATACATACCGATACCGATACATAGCCGATCGATCCTTCCATCTCTAATTGTAAGTATTGTAAAACATACGTCTCGCACGTCTACTCCGTCAGGCAGCATACTCACTACTACTTTATGTAATAACTTTCTATATGGCAGCTTTTGGGAGTGCAAAAAGCTTCTGTCTTCTGGTTCCCGTCCCCACCACTGTGAGCACTTCCGGCTCTGCAGATTTCTCCAGAACACAGCATTTCACAGCAAAACCACTCGTTTACATCATTATAATCTTTAATTATGCAGAAATAGTGAAAAATAGGTGGAATTCTCCTCTTTCCACTGCAAGCCAACTCTTGCTTGAAGCCGTTCATGCTCAAGTGGCAGTTTTGTGTGAAACCCGCCGCATTCGGTGCAGGAAAATCAGCAGCCGCTGTTCAGCCACTGAAACAAGATGCCATAAGAGCTTTAGTCATCCTTCAAATCGCAGCCAATCGAGAGAGAAAAAAACAACACACACGCGCACTCTCTCGCACTCGCACACAAACATATATGGCCGTTGTCTGACTCTCCTCATCACTTCATCTTTCCATTTGTGCACTCTCCAAAAACGTACATGAATCATTTATGCATTCAGAAACGTTTTTCCTCGGCTTTCATTTTTGGAAGGCCATGCATCACCGTGGGCCGTGCTCCGCCTGATGCATTCGCCGAATGAAACGGCTGCTCCAGCCTCGAAAATGTATATTGATAGCGCAAAGTTTGAAAAGGCTTGTAAGTGAATATTGTGTCAGTTTGTTATTATTAACGACGGCGCGCATTGTCATTAATCCTGTCTCTTTTCTGTGCGCCGCGACAGGAACGGCCTTCCCGCAGAGAAACCCGTGACAGAGGACGTCAACGTCTACCAGAAATATATCGCCAGGTACGCAAATACTCATCCTCCCCAAAAATTTAGAGCCGAGTTGATGTTGTTGTTTTTTTGTGTGTCCCCCCCCTTCCCCGCCCCCTCTTTCTAATCGAAGCTATCTTTTATCTCTTAATAAAGTTGAATGTATATTGGGAAAAATAAGTTTTGTGCCCGGGCTATAAATTACTTGTGAGCAAGCAGGGTTTATGAACTAAGGAAGATTAATTGAATTAAAGGAAAGCGAGTGAGTAATTTCTTTGGCAGCGCCGTATTACCTGCCAGCGCCCGCGCTCTATGTATACTGATGGCTAAGTCCGTGAAATCTTAAGCAAACACGGAGAAATGTTTGTAAATACATTTCGCACATTAGCTGCTCTTCACGAGCCTGACTCTGCCGTGTTCACACACACACACACACACACAGCTGTGCCCTCTTCAGCAGTGCTGTGAAAACTAGCTGCTCAGATAACAATTTTTTTTATTATTGTTTTTTTTGTTTTTTTCATTTTCAATATCTTCCCCGCAAATGAAGACACTGAATCAACTAAATGACAGGCACTCACAAATCCAGACAAAGCATCCGGATAGATTCAGTGTAGCGCCGTATCGGCCTCTGTGTTCATTTTGTCGCGACACTGGGAAGGTGATTATTGTTATTTGTTTATTTATTCTGGTTTTTAAAGGGAGTGGGAGAAAAAAAAAAAACAGCGTTTCGAAAAGGCAAAGAGGCTGTGGCGTAAATGATTAGTCTCCCAAGCCGTAACATGAAGGCCACAAATCAAAGCCCCGGCGCTAACAGACACACACACATACACACATACTCACACACACACACTTACTCGCACACGCACAAAAAAACCCTCCTTGGACTGATTACATTTTGCAAGAAGATTTAATTAAGGAATTTTTAATGAGGCTTCTGCTGGCACTGCCAAGAACTGTTTTGATATTTGCACTGCATAATGCATAAAATTTGTCTAAACATCTCGGCAGTTGATGCACGGGGAGGCAGCAGATAAGCCCAGATACAGTTTCAATTTCCGTGTTGGGGAAAATAAGAAAGGGAAGAGAGGAGGAGAAAAAAGGAAAATGAGGACTCATAAAAAGGGCAAATGCGGCCTGGTACATCTCGGGTGGTGGGGTGGGGTGGGGTGGGGTGGGGGGGCCTGCTTGTGGTGCTAGGGGGGGCTAGGCGGAGGATCATCACTGCCTTCCACGCTAATGAGAGCACACTCATGCTAAAAAGCAGCTTTGTAAACTTGTCTACACCCACCTTCCCCCTTGCAAAAGGGGAAAAAGTTCTTTATCTCCGCGCTCCGCCACAGTTTGATGTTTAAAGAGCTTCCCTGGTAGTGTTTAGTCGCAGTTTTGCCTCTTAAACGCTTTCATGCACCCACCATTGCTTTGCACTTTGATCAGCGTGTCTCTATTGTAACGGGAGATGTGCGGCAATCTCTGTATCGTGGCGATATTAATATTTAATCTGCTGCTGAATAGCAGCGGCCCATTAGCCCCCTGACGCGGCAAGTGGGAATTGTCCAGAGGCGAAGTGATACAGCCGGGGCGACAAACAGGGGGGGGGGTGGACCACTCTCCCAAGGGGGGCCCAATGTACACAGGGCCGAGCGGAGAGTGCGCGAATGCGTGTACGTGTGTTTGGGGGCGGTTAGAAATGGTACGGGTTTTGTTGGGAGTGTGAATGTGAAAGAGACTCAGTCTTGTAGTGTGAAGAGCTTCAGGTGGTTCCGCTGTCAGGCAAGACATTCCAAAGTGGGAACCGTACGAGACAAAACCTTCTTAACCTTTTAACTTTGATTAACGTGAGTAAATAATATAAATTCACTTAATAAATAGTTATTATTAAGTCACTTTGGACTGTTTCTATTTATCTTATTGTCATGTTCAAATATTAAATCGTTGCTCGTCCAATGAAAAACAAGCATCTCCAAAATAGTAACTTTACAGGAGAGGCCAAAAACTGTCTTAACTTTCAATGGAAGTCAATGGAACCAGATTTTTTTCCAAGTGATTTTAGAGCATTTCTATTGGTCCATTCATCATAACATTTTCACACGATGTAAACGGCAGCTGTCGTGTTCAAATGATGTAGAAAAATGAAAATTGGAAAAATGGAGATTCATTGGACAGTAACGATATAAGCGGCAGGTATTCAACATTTTATCCCTTATGTCTACTTCTATTGTTTACGTGGGTTTTTCATGTGTACCTGATCGTTTTGTCTCTGTGGAGTAAACATGCTGTACTCGTTCCTGTGCATTTAATGCTGTATACATTGTATGTATTGTATTGTTCTGGTTGCCCACCCTGTATTTTGCATATTTCAGAAAGTGCGAGTGGGCATGGCTAAGCTAATATAGGCTAAACAGAAGGCCTTATGTAAATGTGTTGGTTTTTGAGATGTCACAAATTAAATAATTTAAAAACAGTCTTTATTTCCATATACAGACTGTATCGACGAAGCATTGAATGGTATGTTCGGTACGTTTGCTTGTTGAATTCGCTGAAGCAGAGAAAGCTTAGTTTTCCCACGATACAGACCCTTTAAACAGCACCTGACGCCCTCGCCACCCCACGAGTCCTTCGCGCTGCCGCCGACCGCTAAAAGGTAGTGGATTTGCCATTCAGTTAGCTTAATGAACTCAGCAGTGTGATCTGTAAAAGCAGCCTTGGGATAATCCAGGGCTCCGAGGGGTGCGCGAGGAAAAAAATTCTATTACTTAGCCTTTTTCTCTCTACTTCAGCAGATGGTGCTCTTGGCAGCAGCAGTGCAAATGTTTATTTGTGTGTTTTGAGCTGTAATTGGAGGTTTTTAACAGTCATCATCGTCAGGGTTATAATCAGCCTGTAAACACTCAGGAAATGGGCCTCTTTAAAGCAGTGCCAATCTGCGGCAGGCTGGGCCAGTCAGACACCGAGAGTGAAGGGGGGGGAAATAGCACACAGGCACACTCAAACCTTTCTATTAGGCCTAACCTTTCCCTGATTAAAGCACAGCCTGTTAACCTGGAGTGCCGAGCGCTGATTTGGCAGGGTTTAAAGCATGGGCAAATGAGTGAATTACGTCTGGGGTTACAGTTTAATAAGAGTCTACCTACTGCTTCTGAAGCCAATGGAACTAATTTGGTGGAGATTGCTGTGACTGAAGTGTGAATTGTAATCACATGGTTGTGGAAGCGTGGGCAGGTATGAGATCGCGTTTTTCTCTACATGTTTGTAGTCGCCCATAATGGCTCTGTGCTCCGTGAAGATGATTCTGTCACTGTGAGGGTGTTTATCAGTGGAGGATAAAAGGCTAAATTGCCCTTTAAAGCTTGGCCCCGTGCGCATAGAGGTCACGTTTCACTTCCTCGCAAGATAGTGGCTGAAAATCACTCGTTCAGAAGATTTGGTAAAGGTTATGTTTTTAATTGCGCGTAAAAGCTTTCTTTTTTTTTAACGAAAGTGGAGGTAAACATTGAGTCGCCGTTCAGGTGTTGAGATCCCCGTCTGCTTGACTGTGGAAACATAATGATTTAGCAATGATTGTGTTTGCTCACAGGTTTTCCGGCAGCCAGCACTGTGGACATGTGCATTGTGCCTATCAGTACAGGGAGCATTACCACTGCATGGACCCCGAATGCAACTACCAGGTGAGTCTAGCTGTCCTAAGAGATGTCCAATCAAAATCAGACTGCAGACTGTGTGTTGGGGACACATAGTTTTTTAGATAAGTGAGTGTTTTTACTTTGCAAGCTACCAATGACAGATAAACATACACCATATAAACTAGAAGAGCTGTAAACTAATCAAAGGGACATCTGAGTGAGGTACTTGGAAGCAATGACAAACCTTACCCCACTCAAACTTGCAACCCCTTAACCAGGTCCAACTTTTTATATCATCTACTAACAACTAATTACCAGTTTGCATTAATTACAGAGGCTGATTGAAACCATTAACCATTCAAATCAGCTTAAATTCCATAAACCTAACCAAGTATGCTCACATGGTTAACAGTACATAAACGCTAATAGCCATTCGATTCATTATCAGCAACATTAGCGTTAACATTAACTTTTGACTCCTCTTTCTGTTCCAAATTTTGTGGCCAGTATAAACGTGCAGGTGTGAGATACGCTTTCAGATTCCAGCTCCGCTCCCTCTCTGCTGCCCCCGACAACTTGATGAATGAGATAATGCGGGCCGAATAATGTCGTAGTCTAACAGCCATGGTTGAGCGCCCCCAAACAGCCATCCCTCACAGCTTAAAACACCGACAGAGAAAACAAGCAAAGTGGTTTCTGGACACTCGGCTGATGGGAGGACGAGTCCATAACTCAGGAACTCTTCTCCAGGATGGGAAGTGTCAGGGCCCTTTTTTTTTTTCTATGCGCTCCTACTACCTGCTGAATTGGGGATGATAAAACGGTGGGTGGAGGCGATTTGGTGCCAGGGAAGACCCAAACGTAATCCTAATAGGCCAAAGCCTGGTGTGGCGTATGCACTGAGTAGCAGTTCATTTAAGCGCACGCTTCTGTTTATTTTATTTTATTTTTTATTTTTTTACCGGTAAATACTTGAGAAAAATGGCTCCTGTAGGGCTTCTTTTTTTCTTGAGGGCATCTGCTATTACTCTGGGGCCACCGCTAATCCCCTTTCACATTATTAATCTGATCCATGTCCCAAGAGTTGTCATGTACCGCGCAGCGAAATCAGCATTAAGCAGATCAGAACGCTCCTGCGCAGCTTGTGCATATGGTGGAAAAGAGCAGGCAAATACAGGCAGATTTGTTGAAGACGTCAAAAATCCTTATGCAACCAAAAGCTGCTCGGTGCTCCTCCACTCGGTGAAGATCTCTCCGGTTGTAATCTCCCTCTTCACTTTTAATCAACTGATTACATTTTTCAGTGCAAACACGATGAAATCTTGTAAGTAGACAAGACAGCTGTTGCATGAAACACATGCTTATTCAGCTTAGTGGCTCACTTCAGGCTCTGCGGAGAATAATTCCTCCGACTAGCTTGCCTTGTTTCGCAGAGAACCGTGCTCGTTATTAGGACGAGTTGATCAGGCTGTCCTCCAAGCCTCTTATTGACTCAGCGGCCGTGGCGATGACACACACAAGCTAAAGTCCCAGATGCTTGCGTAGATGTTCCTAGCCTTGTAGAAAGGTGAGGCTGAGACGAGCAGGCTTTTTGCAAGTGATAACTCATGAAATGTTACATGACACAGTGGTGGAATATCCCGTTGCTGCCAGCCTCCGCCGGGACACCGGCCCTGCCTCTCCTTTCATGGCGTTGTGCTCATCCTGCACAGTAGTGGGAATCCTAAAATAAATGTAGCAGGTCCTCACCACCTCTTATGACCAGTCCCACTGAATCTGCAATCTCTGCCTCACTCTTGTTTACCGCCGCCTCGTCAGGGTCACGCCTGAACGCCAACTTATCGCATTACTCGACATCTCAAGTACATGCCATCCTTAAACGTTAACCATTGTCTTTGTCATGCGCCAGGCCACTGAAGCCTTTTTGAACGGCTGCTGTAAGAAAGAGGATACGACGCACCGTCTGCTCGATTGAGACGTGTATATTTCTGTTAGCAGATGTATTTCTTCCCTGTATGTAAGATAAGCTTGGCATATGCTCAATTAGCTTTTGCGTTTTAGATGTTTCTGTCATTTTTTCTTGTCTCCTGTTGCACATTTGTGTAGAAAATATGGATTCACGTCAGAACGGGCTCATTGATTTCGCCTTCTCTCGTTACAGTTCCTGTAACATCAGCTTAAGCCCAATTACTGCAGATTTGGTTGCGCGATTCTCTCTGGAGTCAGCTTTTCCCCCCACATCCTTTTGTTTTTCCCTCTCACCGCTGTGCCGTGTAGGAGGTTTTTCATTTCGAGAAGGGAATTTTAGCATATTTCCTTTTTATTACAGCCTAAACCCTGCATGAAAACCACGCTTTAATACTTTAATTAAAAATGGAATGGTATCTCAGCTGGGGAATTAAGAAGGGAAACATTTTTGGTTGGCTCGTTTGTTTGTTTGTTGTCTCTTTTTCCGTGTGCACGTTTGAGAAACCATCTGCACGGAACATCATTTTTCAGAAGCTTCGAACATCAGAACTGTGATCTTGCATGTCAAGTGATCCGTCTTAATTAAAAACCAGAAAAAGTAATAAAGATGCGGGCCTAGGAATTCGGATGGAAATACGGAGGCAGGCTCTGAGTGTTCATGCAGGCAATGTGTTAGGAAGCGACTGGGGAGAGTTCTTGTCAGGTCTTTAGTTGCGCTAAGAGTACGCGGGGAATAAATATTTAAAAAAAATTATTATTTATTTATTTATCGGTAATTTACAGTCTCTGTTTTTTGTTAACGTCTACTATTATGTGTTCAGTTTTATCGTATCACATGGAAGTAGTTGAGCGACCCGTTTGAGAAAGGTGCTATACAAATGAAACCAATTATTATTATTATTATGCTTATTAATGTGAGTTCACATGCTAGCTATCCCAGTCTGGGACCTCCTGCGCTGGCTACATACATCATCCCCCTCAGTTGGCTGCCAGTTGGCTCTCATGCTGTGCAGCTGTTGCCTGATTGATAAAATAACATGTTGCTAGTTTCCTACAGTACAGTACACCCCCCCTCATGCTCTCTGTGCATATATACCACCACCAGCACCACCACTACTATCACCGCTTTTCAGTAACCTGTTGCTGTGAATTGCTGTTGACAGAGATTTACGAGTAAACAGGATGTTATAAGGCACTACAACATGCACAAGAAGAGGGACAACTCCCTGCAGCACGGCTTTATGCGCTTCAGTCCACTCGACGACTGCAGCGTCTACTACCACGGCTGCCACCTCAACGGCAAGAGCACCCACTACCACTGCATGCAGGTAAACACCAGCACTACTGTACACAAGCACATTAGCTCACATTTCCCTGCAGCAGGTGAGGCTACACACTGCAGGTGCCATCAAACACAAAACCAGCGTCTGCGGTAATCGAGCCTGAGCTACATTAGGCGGAGTATTAGGTTGTGCTCCTCCTGCAGCAGTACTGTGGCCAACTTTGACCTAATTTTGTGTTGTTCTTTTAACTAAATATAAATATAAAAGCTCAGTAGAATTGTGTTGTCGTGCATATCATGATTTGACCCTGCTTTGATAGTTTCTACCTTAATTTGTGCTATTTCCATATAACTGACAACACAGGGCAAAGCGTTCAATGATGGTTTGGTCCCAAATTTTGAAAAAAAAAAAAAAAAGCAAAGAAAGGACGTGTCCATTTTTAAACAGAGTAAAAGATCCCACCACTGTATGGCAGGATTTCATGTCTACCCAATGACACACTATAGCCGCTATATCAGATGGCATGGAGATTTGGTCATGGAATAAAGTTGCATGCGACAAGCCTCAAGAATAAAAAAGCCTTGGTTCCCATGCCAGCCGTGTGGAGAGGCAAAGAGAGGCAAATCAAGATGCTCTTGAAGATCCTGTGGTCTACCTCAGCCTATAAAAGGAAGTTCCAGTTCTTCGACTTTTTCCATTAGGCCCGAATTACCATTTAAGAGCAGTTTTCCTTCGTTTGACAAAAGGTGTCATAAAGTAAATAGAAGACAAATTAAAAGGATGAACAGGACGCAGCGCCGCGCTCGCCTCGCGCTCTCTCGCTCCTTAATTGGCATGGATAAAATTCGGTTAGTTGTTTATATAAACTCGACATTTTTCATCTTTTAGTACCAAGCGGCGAGTTGAAGATTATATCCCGGCGGATTTGTTTAATTTTTTACATCTGCTTATTTTCAAGGTGTCACCGGCCCGAGTGCTTTCTCACCGTGGGGAGCGGCGTCCAGGGGCAGATGGCTTAAGATATATTCTTTTTAAACCCCCCTAACGGCGTAATTGTTATTAGACATTTCAGCTCTTGTTTTAACAGCTCTGAGAACCAGCAGATGTTGGCACCCGTTCTCCTGATTTACAGGGAAAAAAAACAGAGTGGCATTTTTTTCATTGTTTGACTCAATATGGTGAAGTTGCCCTGTTTGCACGGCTGAAAAGTGCCAGGGATGATATACAATTGCTGGTTTTAATTCAAACATTAGTCTGTGTTTCCCTGCTGCCCGGAGGGCTCCTGAGTGCTGCTGCTGAGTAACAGAACAGTTCAGACTAAAGAAAGTGACAGACTCTGTGCCTAGTCGCCCCCCCCTCCCCAACTCTTACATTTGTTTTGCAAGTTAAAGCAAGGCAGAGACAGTGGTCTTGTTCTACTACAGAGGTGTATGTGTGGAAAGCCTTAAATGGAAGAAGGTTTCTAACCACACACCAGCCCACTATGTTGCAGTTGCATTGCCTTAGTTATTAAGGTTGGTCTTACACCATGCTAGTTTAGGGCTGTTTTTCTTGTTTGCGCTGCAGAGGCCCACGAAAGGCCCTGATGCACTGAGCAGAAATGAGTTTTTCACTCAGTTACGAGCAGTCACCAATCAAAAGCGAGGGTGCGGTCACATGGCCAAGATGAGATGATCTTTTTGAACCTTGTGCCACTGCCCTGTAACTGTCCCACCTCAGACATAGCTGAATCATTGCTGCATGTCATTTAGAAGATTGATGGCCATGCACCATGGAGCAGCGCTACCTGTTCAGTGAAAATCGCACTGTCACCTCATTTGCCTTCTCAGCTTGGGTGTGAAAGCTCGGGTTTTCATATTTCATGAGTTGTTCCCCTTTTCAACAAACCTCAGATCTTGAGAAATGTTTCAAGTAGTTTTTTAGGTCAGAAGTTTCTGAGCTCCCCACATCGAGTTCACTGCCAAGCATCTTTTTTTTTTTTCTCTTGCTCTTGAATCAGAGGTGTTGTTTCCAGTGCCCCTGCAGAGTAGAGAAATCCAACCACCGACATACACTTCGCAGAGTACTCATTTTCCTCTTCTGCAACCTTCTGAAACCCACAATGTTTACTGCACTCTGTCGTCCGCCTCTGCTCCACTTCTAGTGAAAGTACCTTTTTTTTTCTCTCCCATTTCCATCAGGTGGGCTGCAACAAGGTGTACACCAGCACGTCTGATGTCATGACTCATGAAAACTTCCACAAGAAGAACGCACAGCTGATCAACGACGGCTTTCAGAGGTTCCGCGCCACAGAGGACTGCGGCACTGTTAGCTGTCAGTTCTATGGGCAGAAGACCACCCACTTCCACTGCAGGTGAGGACAGCTACGTTGATGCGTCCTCAGTCCGCTACTCAGTGGAACATACTCGTTGCAATGTTGTAGATGCGTTTTTACGGATTGGGATTGTGAAATATGCTTTAAAGTAGAATAACAAATGGTGAATAAATCTCTGAGTTACAGATAAACCATGTGAGCCATCAGTTTGTAATTGTTACTGCAAATAATGCAAACTGAACAGCCACACCTCTCCATATTAAATAACCATAAATTAACCTAGCTTTTGTTTCTCCTACGCTTTTCTCAGACGCCCTGGTTGCACCTTCACCTTCAAGAATAAGTGCGACATAGAGAAGCACAAGAGCTATCACATCAAGGATGACGCGTACGCCAAGGATGGTTTCAAGAAGTTCTACAAGTACGAAGAGTGCAAGTACGAGGGCTGCGTCTACAGCAAGGCTACCAACCACTTCCATTGTATCCGCCAGGGTTGCGGCTTCACCTTCACCTCCACCAGCCAGATGACCTCACACAAGCGCAAGCACGAGCGCCGCCACATCCGCTCGTCCGGAATGCTGGGCCTCACCTCCTCTTTCTTGCTGCCCAAGGAGGAGCAGGAGGAGTCCAGCAACGACGACCTGGTGGACTTCTCGGCCATCAGCAGCAAGAACTCCAGCCTGAGCGCCTCGCCCACCACCCAACAGCAGCCCTCCTCCGCGATGCCGCACCTGATGGCCACACCTACCACCGCCGTGGCCTCCAGCAGCCATAGCGTCAAGCCTACCACAGCCCTGCCCCCGGCTAGCCGTATGTCCACCTTACTGTCCCAGGCCCTTCCCAGCAGCATGCCAATGGCTCTGGCCATGGCCAGCAGCGCCCTGGGTGGGGCCTCCAACCCTTTCTTCCCCCTCCTGCCCAGGCTGCCCCTGCAGCTCCCACACACCGCTGCCGGCATGATCTCCGCAGCCAGCTCTGGAGCACACTCCACACCCCGGGACTCCCTGGCCCCAAGCTCCAGCTCAGCAGGGGAGCTGCCTCCCGCCTCCACACCCAGCTCCTACGCCGCCTCGTCCATCATGGAGAAGATTTCTGCCAGCAAGGGCCTAATATCCCCCATGATGGCAAGGCTGGCTGCTGCTGCCCTCAACCCTGCCAACAATGCAGATGCAGGTTAGTGCAGTGCAGCACACTTGTGCATCCCAGAGATCACCTCTGAACAAGCTAACATATCATGGTTATCTATAGTTCAGCTAGATTCGGTTTCGGTTATTGCATTTCTAACAGAACAGCATATGGTAGGGCTTTTTAGTAGTGCCCATATTTCCTAGTAGACACTGCCATACACAAGTTCAGGACCAGACAGTGTATGCAAATGCTAAACAGTGACCAATAGTCCAGTATTGAACAGAGTAAGACTTTAACATTTGACAGCATTATCCCAGCTAACGAGTTGTATATAAACCAATATTTCACTATTCTACAGATTAATGACTGGTTGTGCTCTATAGAACAATCCGAGGATCTTCTAAATGGGGTGGATGATACGTCAAACAGGATATTTGATTCATGATACTGAGATTTTGTGAGGTTTTTGTGGGCAGAGAAGAAAAACCAACAGCTTTTTAAATAAATTTAACAACTTTTCACTAGGGCTGGGCAATATGGCCCTACAATAATATCACGATATTTCATGATATTTTTGCGATAACGATACTCATGGCGATATGACAAAAAAAAATTTAGAAATACACTACTGCAACAAAATAAAAATTAACTTTTATTATTGCATACGATATGATATGGCACACCCCTAACTGAGATATTAAAAAATACAAGAATTTTCATCAGATTGTAACAGATGTCAATGATCCAGAATGTCACGATGCTAAATAATACACTCCAAATATCTCCATATATCCAGGACTGAAGTAAAATGAATGATACTGGAGATATAATCTGTCTCTAGTAGATTTATAATGGAAAATGAGAAAGTGTGAATATTTCGTTTGCTAAAACAGTAAAACAGAGTAGTACCTGATGTGATAATTAGGGATGGGTGATATGGCACGATATTTCAGGGTATAATATCGTTCATGATATTCAAAAATGTTGGCGATATTATTGTGTACGATACGATATGTCACACCCTTACTTTTCACACACTGCACTGCTGTCGATCCAATTAAACAGGACTACTTCTTTAAACATCCTCGTGGTCGGTGTTCTTAAAGTACTGACGAACAGCTCTGGCATAGTCTTTCGAACAATGTTTGACAGACAGCGTAGGATTTGAATACTGTGGAAAGGAAGAGCAAGCTAGCATGTTCCATCATTTCGTTACCACAATCTCTCCCTCTCTCTCTCTCTCTCGCTCACTCTCTCTCTCTGCCTCTTTCTCTCCGTCTGACATTAAAAGGGCACTCATGGGCCATCGGCTCATTTGGTCCACAGACAGTACACAAATCTCTGATTTCAGGATTAGGGCAAATATTGAGGGGCTGGTTTGCTGCCCTAGACCCTTTATTGCAGTGATCATTGCCTCGATACCCACAATCCATTAGCAGATAAGTGCTGTAGTGGTAGTGAGCGGCCCCTGTAAAGCCGCCTCTAATAGCATTCTCAGGAGGTTCCCAGAGTCTGTGTTCTACATGCTTCCTCATCATCAGCCTCTTATCTGAGCATGCACTCGTTCCGACCAAATGGAGCCTGAATAAAATTAAGTTGAGAAATTGAAGGTATAAAGCAGTTTTTTTATGCAGACTGATATAGAGGGGGGGAAAAAATAACTGAAATTGTTGAAGCAGAAATGACTCAGCGCTCCAGAGAGGTGCGCGTATGTGTATGCGAGTGTTGTTCGCTGCTTTTGTGTGTGTTTTAGATGTATTACGGAGCTGGCTTCTTTTTAACTCTCAGTATCTCTATTCCAGATTAAAGCTTATATTAAAATATGGAAACGCAAAAGCAGTTTTGCTGCAGACGCATGTACAACATGGCTCTAATGTGATGATGCGGCTGTGCAACTCCACAGACTTCAAATAATGGGTAGGAAGGGGTAGAAAAGCAGGTGTTTACATTAATAAATGCACCTCTATAGGATTCTAACAGGACTGGGAAAGCTGTATAGCATTGAGAAGGCCTTGCACAGACATATATGCTGACAGACATTACTGTAAATGGATAACAGATAGCACCATGTTGCTCTCAAAACACTAAATATAGCATTAAAATCATCATCTGAATCTCAGTGTAAATTTTAGATCAATGGGATTTTAGCTTAGCGTGAAGCTACCAATGAGTTTTTGCCCATAAAGGCTTAAACACATTAAAACCATTGATGCTCGTAATATTGTGAAACCTTTGTGTGGCATCTACCTGCAGCTGTGGATTGAAGTGTAGGCCTCTGAACATTGCATGTCTGTAGTGGGGTCTTGAGAATTGGGGCTGTGGGTAGAGGCAGCGCAGTGTGTGCTGTATATTTGGTGGTAATGGGATGGAAGCAGGGTGAGAAAGGTGGTCCTGAGAGAGCCGGGGCAGCTGCTAGAGGGTGTGTAGCCTGTCACAAACTCCGCCCCTGGGGCCTTTACAGGTACGGAGCTGCGGATAGGCCCGTAGCCCGCAGAGAGGGAAAGAGAGAGCTAAGCCCTGCGAAAGAGAGGGGCGGGAAGGGGTCCGTGTGTTGGGACACGGGGGCGGGGAGCCACAGATGGTGCGACTTCCCTTCACCGGAGAGAGTGTGCATGTGTGTGTGTGTGTATCTGAAAACTTCACACTTCAACATGAAGCAGCTCACCAGCTCATAACGAGAGCGTCTTGTGTTTAATTTAGATACCTTTGAGAAATGAAAAAAAAAAAAGGTAGAGAAAAAAATCCCACACCAGGCAGAGTTGTGAGTGCAGATCATAACGTGTCATTGCTAATTTTACGCGTTTGCTCAGAAACAGCGTGTGAACAGGACATTTGTGTAAAATATGAAGAGGATGTGGTCAGGGCTCAGCGTTAGAAAGGAGTGAACAATGTTTACTGCGGCTATTTTCTGGCAGTTTCTTTTTTTTCTCTCTCTCTCTCTGTTTTTTGAGTTGACAGTCGTTGCACAAGCAAACATGGTTTGGTTTGAGCCTGTCTCTGCAGGACTACGCGGCGACAAGTAACTTGCTAATTCGTTCAGGTGTCGAAGACTTCTTGTTGAACGTTGGCTGTTTTATCAGTGTTTCACACCAGCTTACCCTCGAGTGTTTCTCCAGATCCTGGAATCTAAAGGGTTCGCTAATTAGACATACAGTACAAATGATCTTTCACAAGCTTGGTAACTTAGCAGGAGTAATTACACGCTAGAACATTATTCTTGGATAATTTCCAGAAAAATGCTGCTTTGAGATCAGACGCCTCCCCCTCATAACCCTCTCTCTCTCTCCCCCCTCACCATCTCCCCCACCCACTCTCTCTCTAAGATTATCAGCGAGTTTGTCATGGAGACTGCAAGGCTGATAAAGGATTTAATGACTTCCCTCTCGCATGGTCATTATTTAACTGTCCTTTTTTAACTTCAGGCAATTCATTCCCAGAGGCAGCCCAAAGGAGAGGGAGTGCGCTGGCTCTGGTTTGATGTGCGCTGGCTTCCTGTAGTAGAAACTGATCAGAGAGCATGCTGGGAGTTTGGCTGCTTGAAAGGATGGCTAGCTAGCTGTCTCTTTTTTTGGGGGGGGTGGCTGGGTGGGGAGGACTGAGCACTGTTAATCATTAGTCAAATGGGGATTTCACAGCAGTAGCCACGCAGTGGACTCGAATGAAACACTGTCGGTTATACGGAATGACTCATGTTTTGCCTTTCCCCCCTTTTCTGTAGCTGTGACTCGAGCAAATCATTACCGTCATAATTACATTCTTTTTTTCATTATTTTTTACACCATTTTTAAAAAATGGCCTTTATTTTGTGTGAGCAATCCATGACAAATAGCAAATATCAGTAATACGAGAGCTGAGACCAGTAGAAATAGTTCAGAATGATTTAAAAAATGAATGAAACAATCCACTGATTGTTTTCTGTTTAATTATATGGTTAAAACTTAGTCATTCAAAGTGGGTTGATTGAAAATACTCCATTGCATTCCATTCAGGAGCATGTTAGATTGGAATTGCTCTGGGAGCAGACCTTATGACTGAGAGGTACATGCAAGGTAAAGCAAAGTAGTCCCCAAAAAGAACTTATCGTCAACGTTACAACATTATTAACTCACACATGCAGCTGCACTGATCGTTTTGGATGGTTGAAAAAGGCTGTTGGGGTTGTAGAGACCTAGTTCCTCTCACCACCATTATAAACACGTCATTCACTTTCTCTACAGTTAACCATTTCACATCAAACCTCTCTGAATACTTTCACATTACAAACATTGAAATGCAGCAGTGTTTAAGTATTGGTGGAATTTACCCATACATATATATATGTTAAATGCAAAGCTTCGGTTGCGACAGTAACGATATGCATGCGTATGCATGTTCATCACCCACAGCAGTTTGTAGGGGTTTCGTCTCCACACACGCCCATCTCAACCTTCACAGTGCTGAGGGCCAAGGGCGAACAGTGGGTGACGCGTCCTTGCCTGTCACTATTCTTCAGCCGACCAGGCTTGGTGAACAGCGAACCCCTCATGAAACCAATCACGGCTGATGCACTCAGCACTGTTGCAGGGGTTACAGCAGGGCCCTTGCTTTTTTTCTTCTTTTTTTTTTTTTTTTTTTTAATAAAATACCACTTACTGGCTACCAAAGGCCCTGCTTTCTCTGTATAGCCTGAGGACAAATTAATATTTCAACCACTTGGGGATTGGGGAAAAAGCCAGGGAGCTCATTCTTGTCAGCATTTTTTACCCCCTTCTTTATCAAACTCCTCCTTCCGCCCCCTGTCCTGGATCAGCACGTATGCCACATACCTTATTTTTTAAAAAAACGATCGAGAGGTCGCGCTGTTTGCACTGATCTGATCGGCTGTCACCTCCAATCTGACGGTGAGAGCAGATGTTCCTTTCGGGCATGCTCGGTGGCGCTGAGCGCCGTCCGTTGTCAGGCCAACAAGGACAAGTGGCGATGAGAGGGAGGAGGGGGAGGGTCCGTCTGAACCTGCCACTTTCTCTCAGCATTAGCGTGCGGCGTAATGACCAGTTAAGAGGCAGGCCCTCAAATGGATTGTGACAAGGGCCGCTGAAAAAGGAGTCTTTTTCCCTCATTCCTCCCGCCTCTCAATCACCATTTAAACGCCCTGACGGCTTGACATAATTCCACAATAATTATCACTCTCAGTCCTCTCCTCAGTCCGGACACAAGTCAGATTGGATCTCATCACAGGGTAATAATGCTGACCAACAATAACTCTGTTGTCTCTCTCTGTCTCCTCAGGAAATGGGCAGCAGGTTGGCCGGCTCAATCCAGTTCAAGTGAAGCAGGAGCCAATGGATGGCACCTCCGGAGGCTCCCAGGGGGAGTCCTTGCAGGAACACAGCCTTGACCTGAGCAAAAAAGACCACAGGTATGACCCAGAGCGGACCCACAAACCACCACCCCCCCCACACACACATATACACACCCCCGCCAATCTCCTTTCCACCCCCTCCCACCACCACTTGTCACCCGGCACCCGCCCAGGCCGGTGTGCTGTGATTTATCTGAGGAATAATACCGTATTGTGTTAATTAGTGTGAGTGCTCTTGTTAAAACCCCCTCACAAGGTGGGTCTGCAAAGTGGTCAAGGAGGAGATTTACACACTGTCCCTCTCTCTGCCACAAATGCCCCCTTTGAGGAAATCTATCACAACTGTAAAGATTTCCTCATAATGTTTTTTTTTATTCTGCCTTTTATAACGCGCATGTCAGAAATGAAACACGGCACGTTGTTCTTTAAACTTAATCATTTGATTAAAAAGTCAGCGGAGGTTTGTGTAAACTCTGATATTTACCGCCTTTCTGTGTGAAGTTATATCTTATTTATATGGTGCTTCATTTTCTTTTTTTTTTTTCTTTCTTCAATCTCTTCATTGCATATTCACTGAGTCTGAAATAAATAATAATATTTACTGTTCTCATGCAAATCTTGGCTAAACATTGTTCATTTTGCTCGTTCCAGTAATGAATCAAACGGACACCCTGCACCGGCAAATACATCTCTTTTATCCTCACTTATGAATAAGGTAAGATCCATCCATCAAGCGCTTTTCATCCCAAGACAAATTAGCAACACGCAGAGGGGGCTGTTTGTTTTTTAATGTTTCACCGCTAATAAGATGAGTTTGTATCATTTAAATTTTCCAGCCATTTTTCATACAGTGTAATTTCAGCCTACCGCTCACAAATTAATATAATGAAGCAAGAGCTGGGTGCCATGCCAGATATATAGAGATGTTTGTTTTTTGATGAGCTGTTTTGAACTCTGCACGCATTTTTTTTCCTCCTCCTCCTCCTTTCTGCTTTTTCTCTTCCATCCGCTCTATCTTTATTTATGGAGTTTGTAAATTATTTGATTAAAAAGTCAGCAGGGAGAAAAAAGAGCGACTGTCACCCTCATTTTTTAAAAAGACTAAACGTTACGCGGCGAATATTTAAATGTTGTGTGTTTTTGTGGAGATTAAAATGGACATTGTTTTAATCATACATCTTTTTCTGACTAATACAAATGCGGCCGAGTGTGAGTTCCATTACCTTGATGATTTAAAGAGGGATCAGACTGTGTTTTTCCTTGGGGCTCAGCACTGCTCAGAGAGCTCTCTCTCTCTCTCTCTCTCTCTCTCTCTCACTCTCTCTCTCTCTCTCTCTCACTCTCTCTCTCTCTCTCTCTCGCTGAGTGTAACTGTGCCCTGGGCTTATAGCTAACACATTCATGGGGTTTGGCACAGAGCAGCCTGTGAGCTCTGGTGGGGGACTGATTTCGTTTAAACGGCCTAAAGCTCTCCACCCTCCCCGCTCACGGGTGTCTTTAGGGCTCCTGTTCCGACCCAGTGCTTCACATAAAGCGCGTCCAGACGCACACAAAGGACACTTGGCGTGTGTATGTTGGCCTGTGCTCAAGTGGGGGGGGGGCTGATTGTGTTTGTAAACTGGGTGGCTGCTCGTGCACATGTGCGCCTGTGTATGACGGCTTGTTCGCTGTGTGTGCAGATGACGCAGGTGAACCCGGGATTCTTTAGCGCTCTCAACCTGAAGTCGGAGCTGGAAGGGGGCCAAGCGCCGGAGAATTCCGAGGCAGCCCAGTATCTCAGCAGGCTGATGAAGAGGTCTGCTCCGGAAAAGCCTACAGAGCTGTGGAAGACCTACCTGCGCAGGTACACCAACAAAAGCAATGCACTGATTGCCAATTAAGGGTAGTTGTGGAGTGGTTCTGCTCCATGATGGAGAGCATGCTGGGTATGATTGTGTACAGCAATATACAGCACCGAAAACAACGTCCCACTATTGTAACAAGTGAAAGAACCTTTCTTTATATTACAATTACAGATTCATCTCTCAGTTTACTTACTTTGGCGAGAATTATGCTGGACTAAAATCTTCTTGGCCTAAAACTGGGCAGAGCCCTGGTGTAGAAACCCTACATCATCATTGCCAGAACAGTTTCTGGCTTTTTCCCACAGTGTCCTGTTGAAGGCCTGTTGTGTTACAGTCCATTATTCTCCTCTGCCTTCATGATTTCTGTTTCTAGTTGAGGCGGCTCCTGTGCTTTGTCACTGTCACCTTTTTAATGTCACCTTTAGCTCATCACCGCCTCGTCACTGCAGTGTTTGTACTTGGTTAGGTATGCAGAAATAAAACACTTGGCCAGGACAAATTATATTTTACATTTAGTTCCAAAGCCCAGATGAAATGTCACACCAGTTTCTGGTCCAAACCTACTATTGTTTCATTGCATACTGATTCCTTGATGAATTACTCCTCTCCTCTTGAAATAATTACTAGAAAGTTCTACCTTCCACACATTTCAGAGCTGAGCTAAAATAACAAATTGATCAGAGCTGTGAATTGTGTCTCACGTTTTATCTCTAAATCTCACTTATATGTCATACGTCCCCTTTCACACCTTGTGTAGATATGATACTGATGAAGTGTGCGACGGCCAGTGTGACTTCCTGCACAAGGTGCATTTCCATTGCCTCGTGGAGGACTGCGGCGCTCTCTTCAGCACTGTGGATGGAGCGATCAAACACGCCAAGTGAGATCACGTTTGTTATCATAAACACTAGAACGTGCCATTCTGTTTTCCGCGCTGAACGAGTCTGCATGTTTACGTTCGCACTCTCTCATTTATACCATCATCGTAAGGTAATGTTAATGACGTGCTATGTTTAGCAGCTAAAGCGTGGCCTCGTGTGTGGATTTAATTGGGTGTAATGATGTCTCTCTGTCTCCCATTAGCTTCCACTTCAGAGCCAACCTAAAGGTTAAACCAGAGCCCTCTTTCAATGAGGGCAAAGACTCCAATGAGGGTGCCCCCAATCAACTCACTGCCCCAATCTCTATGGCCAGCTCTCCCACCATGGAGGTGCCCAGTGTGGCTGCATCAGGGGGCTACAGCTCATCCCCTTCCCTGCTGGCGTGGAAGCAGCTGACTGGCTCCATCCCACAGCTTCCTGCCACAATGCCCAACATGCCTGCCACTTCCCCACTGGCCACCACCTCACTGGAGAACGCCAAACCTCAGGTCAAACCTGGCTTCCTGCAGTTCCAGGACAAGTGAGTGCAGCTGAGATGGAAACACTCATCTTTTAGGATAAATATGATGTGCATTACTTGCTTTTTCACTATCATATTCTACAATTTCCTTCTAGTTTATGCTTTTTTATGCATATATTGTTTTGCACTGGAGCAATAAAACTAATATTGCTTATATGTACTGGAACTCCCACAAATTAGCAAAAACAAACTGCATCTTTTATCATTACTCATTTCTTATCATGTTGATAAGAACTCTCAAATGGACTTGACACACTGTTATCTATATAAGTGAGTTAAAGTGCAAACAAAGTTCAGGCTTCATGATGGGCTACAGTTCATGAATTGGTGAGATGTAAGCTTTCGTTACCTGACATATCGCTCCAGCACAGGAGTATAGATCTTGGCTACATTTGATTTGAAATTTAATTAAGTTAAATGTGTATGTTTTCCTTTTCCCAGTGACCCTTGTCTGGCCACCGACTGCAAGTACTCCAATAAATTCCACTTCCACTGTCTGTTTGGCAACTGCAAGTACGTGTGCAAGACCTCTGGAAAGGCTGAGTCGCACTGCCTGGACCACATCAACCCCAACAATAGCCTGGTGAATGTGCGAGACCAGTTTTCTTACTACTCGCTGCAGTGTCTCTGTCCCAACCAGGTGAGCTCTCAGCCCTCACCCAGCAGTGCCGCAGTAAGCACCCAGGCTTTAAAACTGCAGTAGTGTTTGTGTTTCAGATATCAAAGAAAATACATACATGAAGGCAGGAAAAAGAAAACAGACGCGGCTGTATAATTAAAACGAGATATTTATGTGATCTGGTTAACTCATGGTTAAAGAATTAAGATGAAAAATACTTAAATGCTCCAAAGAGGGGAGGGGGGAAAAAAAGTCTAGGCTTTTCATCAAAAATGTCATCATTAATAGAACAAAGCGCTCCTCTTCTTTCCCGTGCCCTTATTTGGAGCCAAACCTGTTTAAATACATTCATTTATGCGCCCCGTCCCCTCTCTCCTAAACCCCCCCCCTTCTCTCCTGAGCGGAGTAGATCCTGTTTGTCGGCTCCTGAGGGAGATGCCTCTCGGCAAACAGATGGTGGTTTGGAAGCAGGTTACAATGTAGGAGGGGAATGCTCTTACCTAAATAAGTCGATGACAGGCCGTATGAAGCATGGGAGTCTTCAAGTGATCGGAGACCCTGGAGCCTAAATTTTCAAACAGAGCTGGTCAGTTGGACGGCCCCCGTAATCTGGCCTGAAAAAGAGCAAATAGAACGACTTAATGAGGGGGTATAACCTACTTCCTGTTCTCTCAGAGGGGTAGTGACAGCTTATCAGAACGAATGTCATTGTTAATTTTTGGCTCAAAAGATGGTCAGTTAAGTAATGCTTACAAATGAATGTAGCGTCTAATAATGATGGGCTTCGTTGAAGAAGGGCTGAAGATACTTTCAGAGACTTTTGGCAATGTTTCGGTTATTCATTAAAATCTACTGTGGAGTGGAAGCTGGTGCACAAGTTAGTCCACGCTGGTCATAGTGAACAGTTTTGTGATGGTTTATTTAATTAATCAGGCTTTCAGTGAAAGTCCACAGTGTGAAGTGTGAAGTACATTCCTATTAACTTGTTGGCTTGCTGAAAATATACCAGAATCTATACATTTTCTTTTCTGTTGATTCATGTTTATGTAGAAATCATGTCATTAACAAAAAACATATATTAAAAGCCATAATATATATAATATATCAGCAGAGTGATACATGGGAACTAATTAGCGATGCCTCCATCTTGGTTTTTCAGCACTGTGAGTTCAGAATGAGGGGCCACTACCACTGTCTGAGACCCGGCTGCTTCTTCGTCACCAACATCACCACCAAGCTGCCCTGGCACATCAAAAAGCACGAGAAAGCAGAGAGACGCGCAGCCAACGGCTTCAAATACTTCACCAAGAGAGAAGAGTGCGGCCGTCTCGGTAGGCGTAAAACCTGACCAATCAGACATACACACCAGACAAAACTGAGATATTGTCATTTGCCGCTCTTAACATCGGTCATCGTATCCCCCGTATGTATTCGGGAGTAAAAATGAAGCATAAGATCACAACTGAAGCCTCCTACACACCTCATTATTTCAGTCATTGTCTTCTCATTAAAGATCAATATTTCCAGACACCCTCTCTCTCTCTCTCTCTCGCTCTCTCTCGCTCTCTCTCGCTCTCTCTCTATCTGAGCCCCCACTTCATTCCAGCGGCGCGCTCACACAGGCAGCAGCGGAGAAGGATGGAGGAGAGAAGGTGTGAAATCAGATCAGTGATGATGTAATAGTAATTCCGCATCAATACGGTCGCCTGCTGTGAACACACTGTTTCCACACACTCCAGCAGGCAGAGGAAAAGTGCTGTTCCCTCCACTGACACGCTAATTGTCACACCATCGTAACGCAATGCACATGGCACGAAAGCGGCGCGCCTCACACCTTTTCACTGAATTCTGTAGAGCTTTCCCAGTAACTGTTACCCCATTAGTGTCAGCTCACTGAAGTAGTCTTCTGTGGACGCCTCGTAGTAGCTAACGCAATGCAGTCAGAGCACCCGTGGCCAAACCCCCACCCGGCCAGGCCGAGAACGTGCTTTCGCGACAAGCGTGTGTTCAAAATTCGGGTGTGGCGATCGCCAAGCTGGGGATATTTCATCTAGATTGAAATCAGCCCAAGAAAAATGGTGTCTGCCTTATTGTCATACATTAATACCTCAGTATTTATAGTAAGCAATCAAACGGAGGCTGTTTCTTGGGTATATTTAACCTGTCAGGAATGAGCAATTACACATGTTTGTTAATTACTGTGCCTGTCTAGCTCGGTCTGTTTGTGTTGCTCTTTTTCAAGCCTCGATCATCATCACACGGGCAAATTGAAAGTTTTTTTTTCTCTTCATCTTCTCCCCCTCTCCTCCCCTCCTCTGCTGAAACTTTGCGGTAGAGAGGAAACTAAGCCAAAAGTGACACCAAGCTCCCCTGGTTTGTAGCATCTCAATTCCCCGCTGCATCATTGTTTAGCAGGTTAAAAAAAAAACAAAAAAAAAGAAGCGCAATACAAAAGCAAGCGGCGGAGTCATAAAAAATTGATGGTTCAGCTGGACTGGGAGAGTTGTATCCATGGTAGCAGCTTTAAACACAGCGCTGGTGATGATGTTACCAGGATGCGGTGGCACAAAGAGCCTTGATATTTTAGCATGTCATTCTTATTTGCTCAACTCCCTCTGTTTAAAGTATATCACCCGTGTGTACAAAAGCAATCTGACGACAAGCGGCTTGTTGTGCAGCGCCACAGATGCCATGGTAACGGACAAGTCGGCACCTGCCCTGCATGTTACTCATTCAATTATTTTTTGTGTGGGTTATTCACAATAAAATTAATACTAGCGTCCTACATTATTTGATTAGCCCACAAAAGCAGTCGTTTAATTTGAAAACATATAGCAATTAAAATCTGTAGGGCCTCCATATAAAGAAAGAAAGAAAAAACAAAAAAGAAAGGCCAGAAAAAAAATGAAGGACGGAATAAATACAATAACAACAGATAGGTTGTGAAAAATGAATTTAATATGGAAATAATTGTGTGTTTACTTTGGTTTGCAGGGTTGTGCATTATTGCCTCTCCAAATGCTGAATGTATTTATGTAAATTCCAAATTGAATAAAAGATGTCACTGTAATAAAGAGCACCACAGGTCTAATCTTCAAAAGCTCCACTTTCTCAGTGTGACACTCTGGAGAAAGTAATAAGGACTGGACTCATCTGCTGTGGTTTTCCGAATGCTCATCACCAGCTTATTGAGAATGGGCGCTAGATGCAGCGTCTGAAGCAGGAGTTTGGCCGTTGATGGGTTTCGCTAATAGGAAGTAATGCTTTCCTCCCTGTCGTGCAGGCTGCAAGTACAACCAGGTGAACAGCCACTTCCACTGCATCCGCGAGGGCTGCATGTTCTCCTTCCTGCTGAAGCACCAGATGACCTCCCACGCCCGCAAGCACATGAGGAGGATGCTGGGAAAGAACTTTGACCGCGTTCCCTCTCAGGTACGAAAACCCACTGATAACTATCTTCCAAGTCTTCACGGGCAATGGTGACTTCACGGACTTTCTCAGCGCGTTTGGAAAAATGCTGCAAAGGTCTTGAAACATGCCCATCTCAACTGCTCTGCAGTAAAGAGCAAGAGGAAGTAAGCACCAGGCAGATTGAGGCATTTGATAAGTTGCAGTCGCTTATCGTGCACAGAACACTGCTTTGCAAAAAAGCCTTTGATGAGTCTGACCCAAAAACCTACAACAGCTACTGGTCAATGCACCTGGTTGCGTTGCTTGCTGCACAGTTCTTTGTGGCTGAATGCTGGGTTTACTGTGTTGTAGGTGGTTTCTCATGGCCACCAGTCAGAGGAGATGCAGCACATGGCCAGCCTGGCTTCATCAGGTGCTATGGCCAGCCACCCAGGCCTGACAACCGGCTTCTCTGGCATGATGGAGGACAATGATGACTACATGGACTACATGGGTGGAGGAAGCCCACTAGGCCTTTCTTCAGAGTCCTCTAACCAGGACCGCAGCTGCACCAGTACCCCAGTTGGCAACGACAGCTCCCCTGCAGGTGAGGAGGTTGCTCCATCATCATCAACAGCAATCTTTACATTGACTGTAACATCCATGTTGCTTTTTTTAAGTTGATCATTAGCTTACAGTATATGGAAAGCTCAAGGTTGGCCAATACTGAGAAGTGGCAGCACATTACATTCTAGGGGTGCATATTATTTTGGAAATAAATGAAAAATTTTTGTTATCATGCAGCCAGTATTATTCAGTATTAATCAGTTATTCCAGCCAATAAGCGCTATATATATATATATATATATATATATATATATATATATATATATATATATATATATATATATATGCAAGTATTAGCAAGGTAAATATTCTGTGTTGCTTTGCATTTTTGTTCATATAAAATTTGCTGAAATGAATAGCATAGCGGATAACTACACACAAAACACTGAGGTTTGATTAAATCTTTCAGGCAGGCATCCAGTATTGTATTCTAAGTTCTGATATTACATTCACCCACTGTCACAACTTGCCATTCTAAATATATACAGTTGTATGCAAAAGTTTGGATACCCTGGTCACATGACGTGCAATCCTACTTGTTTAATGCACAATTACAGCTGTAGAAAAATTTAAAATATATGAACAAAGAGACTGTGCAAAAGTTATGGCACGTTCATATTTAATCTTTCAAAGCAAGTTAAAATCAGCAAATAAACAGAAATTGTGTTCAAAAGTTTTAAGAAAGTTTGAAATTTAACTTTGTACCTTGTAGAGGAAGTGTTAACTTATTTTGACTACTTTGCCTGGGGGAGTTAAAACTTTTGCATACAACTGTAAACAATTCTATATTAGCTGTCAGGTCTTATTTGGCTATACACTAATAATCAATATAGGATCTCCATCCAGTTTCAACCTGCCTTGTACTGACTGCGCTTCCTACACTGTTATACATTTTTATACAATATCATGTTTGGGATTATAATGGGAACATGTAAAAAAGGAAACTGATCAGTATTTAGCAGGACAGCGTTATTTATAGGTTATTGTTATCGGGCCTAAAATTCCATATCAGCATATCTCTATTACAAACCATATGTCACTATCTACTGGGATAAACATTCAAATGAATGCGAATGTCTGTTGATCAGATGAACTGTGCAGACTAACAGCCTCACTATGTGCTCAAATCATTTGGGCCTTAGGCCCCTGATGAGAATTAGTGATTAAAAAAAAAAGAAATAAGAAAAAACTGCCCCCACTGTACTTTTCCACTGTCGCTCGTCCTGCTTGTAGTTGTTTCTCATAAATGCAACAACTTGTCCATGAAGCATCAGAGCCGGCAAATGTTTTCCACAGTAATGACACTTATCAAATTATGGAGCAGTAAATTTATTATATAGTCCTCCACGCACCCTCCTCACATTAATGCCATCCCTGTGGCAACTCCATAACAGAGGCATCGCACTCTCATAATATCCACCTACACCACGCACTTGATGTCATTCTGGGACGAGCACACGGTTTCTTTGGGCTTAAATCTGGGCTTTTTGCTGTTTGATCTAGCCTTTCCTGCATTGGAATGATTTAAATGTTTCTCACCGTTTGGTTTTCAAAGTATTATCTTTCATTCTCATCACTGTTGCTTTTGGCTGTTTGATTTTTTCTCTTTTCTGTTGTCATTTGGCTTTTGGTATTTCATTATTTGATCTCTTCCCTTTCTATCTCTCATTCCCTCTGTGTGTGTGTGTGTGTGTGTCTGTGTGTCTGTGTGTCTGTGTTTGTATTTGTATGCACCTGTTTGTCTGTCTGTTCGCACCTCCTTTTCCCCATCCACCCCCCCTTGGCACCTTGTCTCTATAGGGCCAGGCTGTCAGCTCCCTCCTTCTGCTTCCACTCCCTCTGCTGAAACTCCTCCCACTTCTCAATCTGCACCTCCTCCACCTTCTCTTCCACCTCCTCCTCCCCAGCCTCAGGCACCGCTCCAGTCCCAGCCTCCATCTTTCCCTCCGACTCTCCTGCGGCCTCCTCTCCCCTCGCTCCCATACCTCCTTTCTCCATCCTGTGTCTCATACTCTCTGCTCAGCGCCTCTCTCGGAGCCACTCGGAGTGTTGTCATGCCAACCAACACACCAGCTTTCAGCCCCATCATTGCCACTCCGTCTCCGGTTAAAAATGACGTCCCTATAGTGCAGGACGCTGCAGGTACCTATCCCACCTCCAACAGAACTCTGCAGCTTTAGAGCAGGCTGGCTTCGGCCAAACCTGATGCTTATGTATGCATGTGTGTCTTTTTATGACCTGCCAAACCTCGGAACATAGTTTTGGAACATCAAGCCAAAATCCAGACAGTTGCTGGGAAAGTATTCAGGAATACATGTTTTTAAACTTTCTACCTGGAACTTTTACCACAAACAAAAAAAATTATATATTAAAAGTCATGGGGTTTTCGTGTGACACTGTTTTGCATTCAGTAACTCTCTTATAGGGTGTATATCCCATTTGGGCAGTGTTAAGTAAACAAACCCCAAAGCTTAGTCCACGTTTCAAGAGCATATTGTATATTACACACTGTGCACTGCCCTGTCTGTGTTGTATTCCATTAGCGGGCAGAGTTAAAACACCAGTCTAAATTGTGCCAGGGTTTTATGGAGGCCCTACTCCTCTGGACAGGGATCAGGCTATTAGCTCTGACCTCAGGCTGTTCCCTAAAGCATGCCATCTGTACAAAGACACAAAAAAATGTGTAGACTCATTGGGCCTCATTCACCAATATCCCCCAAGTTTTTTCCTAAATTTGTTCTTGAGGAAGGTCCTTAGATCCTTTGGCTTATTTTTAAACCAGAAAATTGTTTGCACCTTGGTGAATGTCAGAATCTTAATGAAAACTGCTTACGTGTGTTTTAAAAAGAAATTTCTTCTTAAGAATGGATGGTTAATGGGGCCCATTGTCTTTGCTCCTCCACCACACAGAGCATATCATAATCTCTTATTATTATTATTATTATTAAATCACTGTTGCATGTATACCTCATGCCTGAATAAGAGAAGGAAAAACATTCTTAACCTACAAGAATCTGTAAGATATGACCCGTCGTGCTGTTGTCGATCAGCTTACAAGGTTGTTTAGCTTTACCGCGTTAACTACAACACATAGTATGACTGTGTGCCTTTAGTCGTGACTAAGAGCCAACGCCTCTTTGTCTTCATTCTACTTTAGTAGTGGTTTATTCATAGTCAGAAATTGTAGCCTCCTAGCTGCCTCATGCACAAGGCTTAATGAGTCACTCCTCTCTCTTTTTCTCCTCTCTAGGGAATACCATCTCCATCCCCACAGCGACCGGCGCCAAGAAGCGCTTCTGGATCATCGAGGACATGTCCCCCTTCGGCAAGCGCCGCAAGACGGCCTCGTCTCGCAAGATGCTGGACGAGGGAATGATGCTGGAGGGCTTCCGCCGCTATGACCTGTACGAGGATTGCAAGGACACGGCGTGCCAGTTCTCACTGAAGGTCACCCACTACCACTGCACGCGCGAGAACTGCGGCTACAAGTTCTGCGGCCGCACCCACATGTACAAGCACGCACAGCACCACGACCGCGTGGACAACCTGGTGCTGGACGACTTCAAGCGCTTCAAGTCGTCGCTCAGCTGCGGCTTCGCCGACTGCCAGTTTTCGGGCAACAGCACACACTTCCACTGCCTGCGTTGCGGCTTCCGCTGCACAGACAGCACCAAGGTGACGGCGCACCGCAAACACCACGGCAAGCAGGACGTGATCAGCGCCGCCGGCTTCTGCCAGTTCAGCTCCAGCGCTGACTGCGAGGTGGCAGACTGCAAGTACAAACTCAAGTGCTCCCACTTCCACTGCACCTACCCTGACTGCAAGCATACGGTGGTTGGAATGTCCCAGATGGACTCTCACAAACGCAAGCATGAAAAGCAAGAAAGAGGCGAGCCTCCCTCCGTCTCGCCCAACCAAGAAGGCCACCACCAGATGGGGCTTGTCCCCCCTCCCTCGTCCATGAACCTGCCCCCAACCTCTCCTGGTGTAGCCCAAAGACTGCCCCACAACAGCGGGCCAACCATCTACCTTCCTCCAGGCGCAGTAGATTACCCTGAGCATCATCGCTCTATGGTTAGCCTGGACAGCTCTTTGAACCTGGGCACAGATACCAGCAGCTCGCTCTTCTTCCTGAAGAACGCAGCCGGCCTGGGTCTGGCTGACTCCCTGGACCTCAGCAAGAAGCTCCAGCGGGACCCCTTAGCCAGCTCTGGAGCCACGCCCAACACTCCCCTTATGAGCCTGGGACACCCCCGAGACGACATCACCAGAACGTCTGCCGAACCCGAGGACGAGCTGTCGCCTGAAGAAGAGCCCAACGCGCACGAAGAAGAGGAGGACGAGGAGGACGAAGAAGAGGAGCCAGAAGAAGATTTAAACACAGACTCGTATGATGACTCCATGCCCGATCCGGACGGCGAAAAAGACAACGGCGAGAGTTTCAATGCTTCCACGAACCACGCTGACACTTCCCAACTGGACAAAGAGGAACCCGAGGCTGACCTGTGACTGACCATGTATAGGACCTCCAACAGGAAGAAGCAATCCCTGTACGCTATGAACAAATCCCGAGTTTGGCGTGGCCTCGTTTATCATGCTTAGAGACACGGAGGATGACAAGAAAACAACAATTACGCAAGAAAAGTGAAGGCCCAAAATGATTTATTATGATGTTTACACGATGACCAACATTATTAATTTAATTATGCATTAAAAAGATGAACAGAGAACTAGACAGGCGAGGCCGTCTTTTACACATGGGTGGCAATGTAAACATTTTCCTACACATCAGTCTTTTTTGTGTGTGCGTGCATGTTTGACTTTAATTTATTCTGTTTCGTTTGTTACTTTTTGTGTGTGGAAAAAAAATTAACAAGGAAAAAAATCTATATATATGAATATCTATATACGGTAGATGTGTGTGGATGTTAATATACATTTTAAGTGCGGTCCCTGAACTGCAGAACCCCTTTTAACCAGTCGACAGAAACGGCACGCTTTGAATGCAAAGGGGAGGAGTCGTGTGTTGTTTTTTTTAAAGAATGTGCTAAAACAACAGATTCATAACATCCTGTATTAATTATTATTATTATTATATTATTATTATTATTATTAGTGCAGGGGCCTGCATCAGTGCTTTGGCTTTTATGCTTTTCCGTTTTAACACTTGATTCTCTTTTTTTTTTAATGCTAATTTGTCGATAATCACAGTTCTCACATAAATGTTCTCTCATGGTCAGTTGTGTCATAGGCTCCATTCCATGTGGACAGTTCCGCTCCGTCTCTTGGGGACAAAACGGTGACCAGTGACTGCAAGCTTTAGGCCATAAAATGTCTATCTCAGCGAACGCACCACACCAAAAGCTAGCTCTCACTCAGATATTGTTTTTTTTTTCCTTCTCTCTTTTGAAATGTGGACCCTTTTTGCCATCGCATATTGATAGTGCACTTTTGTATAGAGTTTAGAAACTCGAGCCTCTATTTAAGACGTTTTGTTACCGTTCGCATCATCGCATTATTACTGCTTTTGTTTTTTGTTTTTGTTTTTGTTGACGTTGTCCTCGTTATTGCTGTCGCTGTCGTCATTGCATTACTGTCCGGTTGCAGAGTCGTGACCAGTGGACGCTGGTGTTTGTCACTGCGGAAGAAACGGACCGGGGAGGATCGTGAACACTTGCTGGTGCTGCTGTCCGGGGCGGGTGGGGTGGTGGTTTTTTTGAGGGGGGGGGGGTGGGGTGGTGGTTTTTGAGGGGTGGGGAAAGGGAATCAACGACAGCTCCTCTGCTCTCTAAGGACTAACAAACGCACTCAAGTATCCATCAGACATACAACAGAATATGTGTTCTCTGAACGTAGGGATGATCTAGTAGCTTGTAGGTAATTTTGTTCTCTTCTTTCTTTCGATTACAAGTTGCATAGCATGAAAAAAAAAACACAAACATTGTGAGAAAAATTTCACGGTTGGAGTCGACGACGGAAGCTTCGTTTTTTTAGAAGCCTCATGTATCTGCTATAAAAGGAGAGACTTTCTCGGACGGATAGGAAAAACACGGAGGAGGGCGTCTCGGAGAAGACGCTGAAGCTATGCTCCGGAAGTGTGTGCTCGTTTGAACGATACAGACAGAAAACAATGTTTCAGGCTTTGTTTTCTCTTTCTAAAAGCTGTGGTTGAGCTCCAGTTCTGACAGTTTATTTAATATTTATGTGACCTTGCAAAGAGAAAAAAAAATAGGGGTGTTTTTGCACTTTTTAGATTCATTTTTACCTTATGGAAATATAATGGCATATATCTTTTAACAGGGAAATTGCTTTACAATGTTGTTTTGTTCACTTTGCTTTGATGCACAAATAATTGTCGGTGTGACGAAGACCTGTTGTTCTGTGTTTTATTTAAAAGAAAAAAAAAAGGACTGATTTTCTTTGCTTCCGAGATTGGATGATTTTAATATGAAACCGGCATGCCAGAACCTGGCCTGCCTAACGAGTAACACTAATGATGACTGTAATTTAAATGAATTCTATACAGAGGAAATTACTGCAGTGCTCCGCTCCAAATTACAAAGAGAAAAAAAAAAAACAATGAATTTTGTTTGCCTGGCTTCAGCTGAAAATAAGCGACTGTGTAGTAAAAAAAAGAAAAGAAAGAAAAGAAAAAGAAGAAGAAACACTGAGGCAAGGAAATTACAATTAATTATTATTTCTTAAACACGGCTTTGAAAAAACTATCATAATATAGGTAATTAAATGTGTAGATGATTATCTTCAAAATATTGTTCCAGGAGGGAAAAGGTTGTATAGTATTTTCTTCTGTAAAAACTATATATGAACAAAATGCTCTTTGATTAAAAGCTTCCTTTAAAAAGAAAACAATAAAAAGGAGAAATAAAGAATAAAAAGGTTAATTATTGAAATAAGAATAGTTTGCTCATGTGTGTGTGATTTTTTTTGTTATTATTATTATTATTATTATGATTATTATTATTATTTCTGGTTTCCCTGTAGAGGTAGCCAGTTAGTGGTAAAGCAGACATTTAAGTCCTCTCATTGTAGCACTAAGAAAGAGTGAAGCTCCATTTCTACCATCAACAACTTTTGCATTAGCTAATTCATATTTTTTCAAGTCGTGCAACATACATACCGAAGAATACAGTGACTGTGTCCATCATCCGATATCTGGGTCATTTATACGATCTTCTCATTCAGTTTTGTTTGTCATTCTTATTTTGTGTGATTTTTTTTCTTTTTCTTTTTTTTGGGTTAATTTAATTGAGTTCATTTGTTGATTTGTATTCTGCTTCCAGCCTCTCTGACAGGCTCTCTGCTCTCAAGTGCAAGTGGACTCACTCGCGTCCACTCTCGTTGTTTCCTGACGAAAAAGAAAAAAAAGAAAACAGGATGTTAAAGTGGCTCTTTGGCTGGGAAGATAATACTGTGCACTTGAATACATTTTATGTGTGTAAAATAGCCGGATTTGTAAAAAGGAAAAAAAATAAAGAAAATATAATTATTATAACAATGCACATGTGCTAAGCCGTGTTTCAGCTTGTGACGTGCTTGCTGTGTTTTGTGTAGAGCTGCTGGGTCACATGGCTGGAGGTATTACAGGACCTGGAGAGCGCCAATCAGCAGTAGCAGCTATTCATTTCTGTGGGTGGGCACCGAATGACTCGTGTGCTGCCGTCTTTGCTACGTGAGGAATTGAGCACCAGAACTTGAGCCAGTGACTTTACTGATACCGCCGTCTTCAGCTCAGTGGAGAGCCACACAGTAATTAGAAAAACCTTGCATTTTGGATGCTTTCTCTTTTATTATTAGTTACAGAAGTCAAAGTAGAACATGCTTTCTCTTATTCCCATAGCAACAACATCTTTATGTGGAGAAATATCCACCCAGTTAATGTTCAAATTTAAAGTCAAGAAGTTTAAACACCATTAAAAGTAACTTTTTTTTAAATTGTGTGTGTAAGTCCCAGAATTCACTCCTGTACTATTTAAATCACTCTCTTCACGGTTTTATTTCAAAGCATGTAAACAACCTACAGTGAGAAGTGCAGCCACCACTCGGCAGGGTTAACTAACACAGTGTTTCAACTAAGACTGCATAACCACTTAATGTAAGTTCAAAATACAACTCTAAGCCCTAAAGATACGGGACGCTGTGCAAAATGTTAATTACAACAGAATGCAATGATATAAGCTTATATTTAGTATAAATACAACATATTACAAGTTGAAACTTGATTTTTTTTTTATTTTTCTACATCATGTGAACATTACAGCTGCTTTACATTGTTTGAAAGTTTCATCATGAATGGTCCAATAGAAATGCTCCAATATAGCTTGGAAATAATTCTGGTTCCACTGAATTACATTAAAAGTAAAGTCAGTTTTTGTCCTCTTATGTGAAGTTGCTATTTTGGAGATACACAACTGGTAAAGTTGTGTAATGCTAAAAAAGCACCTGGTGGAACAACTAATTAGGTTAATTGGCAACAGGTCAGTTACCTGACTGTATAAAGAGCATCACAGAGAGGCTGATTTTGATATCTATGATACATAGTATCATTAATAGGTTCAGAGAATCCAGAGAAGGTCTAAAACCAGTACAGTACTGTTATCACATCCTCAGAAGGCACTGCATTAAAAACAGACATGGTTCTGTAATGGAAATCACTGCATGGGCTTAGAAACTCTTCCCAGAACTCCTGTCTTAACACAGTTCATCGCTGCTCCACAAATGAGTTAAAACTCTATCATGCAAAGAATAAGCAGATATAAACAGAATCCAGAAACGCCACCGCTTTCTCATTCAAGATAGACTGAGGGGAAGTGTAAACGTGTCTTCTGGTCCAACAAATCAGTTTGATATTCTTTTTGGAAATCATGGATGCCACGTCCTATAGATGATGGTCATCTATGACCGCATGTGGATGGGGTATTAGTGCACACGGCATGTGCTGGCTGACATTTTTCAATGAACTATATAGCCAGACGATATATCCCGGTTTGGGAGCAACAACGTGCTTTTCAGGAAATATCTTGCTTATTTCAACACTATGAACCCCATTCTGTACAGCAGCATGGCTTCATAGTAAAAGAGTCCACCTGTAAACTGTCCTGTCTGCAGTCCAGAACTCTCACCTATTAAAAACACTTGACACATTATGAAATGAGAAGTAGAACAAAGGAAGAAGAAAGCAATGTTGAGAAAATCCTATATGAAGCAAGAGTGGAAAACATTTCACTTTCAGAACTACAGCAGTTGTCTCCTCGGTTCCCAAACACTTACAGGGGGTTTTAAAAGAAGAGGCTGTCCCAACACTTCCCAACATATTGCTGACATCAAATTCAAATCTCTTAGATCCAACACTTTAAATTGGGGTTTAAACTGTTCGCCTTTAGATAGATGGATAGATAGATAGATAGATAGATAGATAGATAGATAGATAGATACTTTATTAATCACAAAGGAAATTTAGCCTTCTGTTTGTATTTACACGGCATCCCAACTTCTTTGGAAGTTTTTGAATTTATATATTTTGTAGTCACGATTAAATTAGCCAGGTTTTCTCTTTTTCCATATACGCTTAATTTCTTTATACATTTGAGTTGGAAAGCTTATCTGGTACAAACACAGCGTACTGAATAAATAGTAAATAAATTTGAGGCATTAAAAAGGCAGTATTTGCGTGAGTTTATCAGACATCTTGGCGAGTGGTACTCCTAGCCCCTTCGTCTATTACAATTAACCCAGCCTGTGAGGTTAAACGTACCATTGTCACCATTATTTCATAACCATTGATGTTTTTTTCCCATAAAGCTTATTAATCCTACAGAAAGGTTATCAATCATCATTAGGCCACAACCAAACTGCGCTGGGTGCCTGTGTTGTGACTAGGACTGGGCGATATGGCCCTACAATAACAGTATTTTTGCGATAATGATACTCTTGGTGATATGACAAAACATTGAATTTAAAAAAAATATTTCAAGAATTCACAACTGCAACAAAATAAAAATACAATTTTATTACTGCATACGATATGATATGGCACACCCCTAACTGAGATATTAAAAAATACAAGAATTTTCATCAGATTGTAATAGAAGTCAATAATCCAGAATGTCACGATACTAAATAATGCACTCCAAATATCTCCATATATCCAGGACTATAGTAAAATGAATGATACTGGAGATAAAATCTGTCTCTAGTAGATATATAATAGGAAATTAGAAAAGTGTAAATTTTTCTTTTGCTAAAAACAGTAAAAAGTAGTATCTGATGTGATAATTAGGGATGGGTGATATGGCACAATATTTCAGGGTATAATATCATTTACAATATTCACAAATGTTTGTGATATTATTGTGTCTGATACGATATAGTAAACCCCTAGTTGTGACTTCAGTGACGAGCTCCCTCCCTGGTTGGTCTACGTGAAGAGAAATGAAGTGTGCACGTTTTCTTTAAGTGAACAATAATCACAGATCTTAATCCTGATGCCAAAAGTGATGGGACGATCTCTCTGTAGAGCCCTGGAACACAGCACAGCAGTGGGAGTGGTGGCCATAATCGGGGTCAAGTCACCATGATGTGGAGTGTAGATGCTCTCAGGTGGACAGTGCAGTCCCAGTGCAGTATTGTTGTTTGTTTTTGTTTTTTTTCTGGCCGGTCTGATCTGAGGCCTCACAATGGCCAGACTGCTGGCCGCTCCTCCTCCAGCTGTTCTCTCCTCTCCCCTCCTCTTCCTTCTGATGTTTCTTTAAATAAAAACGAGTTGAAGCCACCACCATCTGTCTGCCAGCTGGCATCCTGTATATAATCTTGAAAAAAAAATATAATAATAATAAACATGAAAATTATATTACACAAAAACCAGACGGAAGCAACCTACAAATCCCACATAGGCTGCTGCCGAAATGACAGATCATTTCACTGTTTTAATTAAGAAATAAAGAGAAGAGCAGGGAGTAAGTGGATTACACGTCTGCGTTCTGTAATATACGGGAGAAAATTACTGCAAAAAAGAAAACAAACAGCACGAGAACAGGTTGACATTTTTGCTCTGCGAAGCCTGAAGCGATACATAACTCAGAGTCTGGTGGGTGGAGGCTGAAAATGAAATGCATGTGCTGAGCGTCTGATACAGTACTTTGCTAAAGTCACCATTAGTTTGTTACGATTTCAGTCAAACTGCTTACTGAGTTATTCAGTATTCACTGTCCGCTAAAGGCAGAAAGACAATAGAACAGAAAATAACACAGTGACCGACACTGAGTACATTCTGTCAGTGGTAGTTCCTCCCTGTGCCTTCATCACAGCTTCTATTCTTAAAGGGAGACTTGTTTCAGTTTCCACAGCTCAAGTTCAGCCAGCTGCTTCTCATAATCCAAATAATCTCGGTGCCCTGTTCTAAGATTTTTTATTCTTGTTCTCAGTTTCCTTTTCTCAGTAAGGGCTTCTTTACAGCTACACATCCTTTCAGACCCAAATAGTTTTGAGGTGTTGAGGTGTTTTCTCGCAGTGGAAGGATGGACAGAAACACCTGTAGATGTTTTCAGATGTCGCTGAAATATGAAAGTGCTGTTTATCTGATAGTGACAGTTTGGCGGGTCTGGCAGGTGTGGCAGGTGTGGCAGGTGGAACCATTTCTCTGGTACTTATTTTTCTAGACAGTTTGGTAAACTTTTCACTTGTTTTTCTTAGACATTCCTTCTTCCTCATACAAATGAATAATCTTACATGGAATCTTATTAGAAGTATCTTCTTAAAACGAATAACATTTGAATAGAATAGAATCAAACGGCCGGGTCTTGGTAGATTTGCAGTGGTCTGATACTCCTTCCATTCCAATATGATCGCTTGCACAGTGCTGCTTGAGATGTTTAAAGCTTGGGAAATCTTTTTGTATCCAAATCCGGCTTTAAACTTCTCCACAACAGTATCTCCATGTCTGGTGTGTTCCTTGGTCTTCATGATGCTCTCTGCGCTTTAAACAGAACTCTGAGACGATCACAGAGCAGGTGCATTTATACGGAGACTTGATTCCACACAGGTGGATTTTATTTATCACCATCAGTCATTTAGGTCAGCATTGGATCATTCAGAGATCCTCACTAAACTTCTGGAGTGAGTTTGCTGCACTGAAAGTAAAGGGGCCGAATAATATTGCACGCCCCACTTTTCAGTTTTTTATTTCTAAAAAAAGTTTAAAATATCCAATAAATTTTGTTCCACTTCACGATTGTATCCCACTTGTTGATTCTTCACAAAAAATTACAATTTCATATCTTTATGTTTAAAGCCTAAAATGTGGGGGGGGGGCGAATACTTTTGCGAGGCACTGTAATCTTATATAAGTCTCGCTAGTCGGGGTCACTCGGGAGACTGGAGCCAATCCCAGCGTCATTGGGCAAAGGCGGGGTACACCATGGACAGTTTGCCATCCATCACATGGCCAACACTCACACACTCACACACACACACACACACACACACACACACACACACACCTACGGGCAGTTTAGAGTGAGTGATCAACCTAACATGCATGTGTTTGGACTGTGGGAGGAAACCGGAGTAGCCGGAGGAAACACACTCAAGCACAGAGAGAACATACACACTCCACACAGAACCACCCAGACCGGGAATCCAACCCAGTATATAAATGTTTATAAACGTCTATTCTCTGATTCTAATAGCTGTTATTCACTATAAAGGACAGTTCATTTTTATTATTATTTTTTATTGGTTTTTCAAAATTATGAAACATACAAAAATAAATAAACAGTAATAATAATAATAATAATAATAATAATAATAATAATAATAATAATAATAATAATAATAATAAATAAAATAAATAAAAACCCACCCAAAAAAAGACAAACAATGAGTGCTGCAATAAATATATCTGCATATACATGCTTAAATATGTATACATACACATACAATAAATAAATGATCAACAAAAGTCAACAAAAGTGCAGGAGACAGGTGAATGAGTAACATATATGAAATAGATCAAATGAAATAAAATAAAAGGGCCTCCAGTCCTCCTGTTACAGGGACATTTATGTAGGGTTATGTCAGTTGCCATGACAAACTTATGTAGGTGATATGTAGCCTCATGAACAGCCCCTCACAGTAAAGTGTTACCTAGAAAAGCATTAGTCCAAACTATCACATAAACACTTAACTAAACTTTTTAATGAATATAGAATGTTGGATGGTGCAGACCAATCAGAAAAGCTGCTGAACGTTGTGTGTGTGAAACAGCAGTATCATATAATAGAGTCATGTAGGAGGCTCTATTTATTCTTTACTTTAGTGGAGTAGAATATTTCTCTTTACAGAGTATGTGCAATGTTACTTGGATGGTTGGTTAAGCAAAGTTCATCCAGATAAATGTATTATTAACAGTTTAGTTCTTTAAAAGAGAGGAAAACAGTTTGTATCATCAGCAGATACTCATCATAGCAGACATGAAACAGTGACAACAAGCTTTACATGAACACAGCCTTTTAGAAACCAGTGACAAAGGGTCAGATTGAGTGTGTGTGTGTGTGTGCACTGGTTGTTGTGTTAATGTTCCTGGAACAGTTTGTGTGAGAAACAGTTGTGTGTGTAGATCTGGCGACAGGTGTGCTGTACATATGTGTGGAACTACAGCAGCTCCGCACGACACCAGCACACGAACAGATGAAGCTCTACTCAGTGGCCTCTATTATTCACCTCACTGAGCGAAAAATACTTCAAATACAGCTCAGTTTTAGCAGAGACAGCAGTTACACTCCGACTGCAGACTCACACACGAGACAACTATAAGCAGAAAAAAGAGTAAAGAAGATGCTGCTGCTTGCAATTATTTTAGATCATAACTTATTGAAACGTTAATCATTTACTTTAAAGGGCAAAATGAACATCTACCAGCAGATTATCCAGATTTAGACTTCACAGCATTACTACAATATGACCCTCCTGTAAAACATGCTGATCTAGTTCTCATCAAGGTCTTCCTCATTCTGAAGACACTAAATAAAGCGTTCTTTGGAGCAATACTATAGAACAGAGGTCACTAATAGGCAGACCACTGTCCAGGTCCGGACCCAGACGTTGTCCAGTACTGACCCAAACTTATAATCTATTCAGAAGGATTTAATGTTGACAGTGTTTATTTTCAGCAGCGGAAGTTTTCTAGTCTTTACGGTATATGGGCCTCACAGACCAATCGCGTGCGTAGTAAATTCACCAAACGCGCTCCTCAGCCAATCAGATCTGTGCAGATTCAGGCGCATAGCGCGCACACAGGTGAGAAGCAGCAGTCAGAGAATACAGGGAGTCAGATAGAGTTCTCTAAAAATAGTAACAGTTTGGCGGGTCTAGCAGGTGTGGCGGGTGGAACCATTTCTCTGGTACTTATTTTTCTAGACAGTTTTGGAAACTTTTCACTTTTTTTTCTAAGACGTTCCTTCTTCCTTATACAACTGAATAATCTTACATGGAATCTTATCAGAAGTATCTTCTTAAAACGAATAACATTTACTGGCTGTTTTGAAAAGAATCAAAATAAACTGTGTCCTTTATAGTGAATAACAGCTTTTAGAATAGCTTGTATCTCGTATGTTCTGAGACCGTGGCGCTAATTAAAAGCAGCCATGTATCTCATATCCATCCATCCCTCCATTATCTTCTGATATGTCTCGCTAATCAGGGTCCCATGAAGAATTCTATGAAGAATTCTTTCCCTTAAAAAATAGCTAATTAAGATGTTTGTACATTTTAAAGGTTCCTCAACATTTGTGTGAAGTTGTGTGTTCACTCTTCAGTCCACATGATTCATTTATTGCTATTATAGGAACAAAACTATAAACTTAACTTTTCTGGAGAACTTTTTTCCAATGCGAGGTAAAGAAATAAAAACAACAACAAAAGCACAGATATTCAATTTTGAATGGTTATGTTTTGTGAGGCAAGCACAAAACATATTAGCTCCAACCACGCTGAAGTTATAAGGAGTGTTTCAGCCTCTTTCAAGAGGTGATGATGGACTGCCATTCAGAACAGATATCATTGACATATATCAGTCTTAAAGGTACAGTAACAAAACAATCTGAACGATTTTTAAAACTTTTCAAAATTAACTAAAATTAAAACGGTGTGAAGAAATAGCAGTTTGACACTGCTGCCCACTCTCTGCAAGAAACCACCTTCAGCAGCAAAGAAGAGAAACTGAATAGAGTTAACATTGGTACTGCTGGAAACACTCGTGCCGAGTAAAGAGAGTTTAATGCTGATCGAGACTGGTAAGAACTGAAGAGGGAGGAGGAGGAGTGTCTGTATTTTTGGTGATATTTTGATAGGCTGCATCATTTTACTAATCACTCCTTTAATCCTTGGGTATAAAGCAGCTGTCTCCAACTCTGTTCCTAAAAAGCTACATTTCCTTCTCAAGCTGTATCAAAAGTATTCCAATAAACAGCTTACTGGACACTGATTGGAACTAAACTCTGCAGGCAAGTAGCTTTCCATGAGGAGGTCTGGAGACCACTGATATACTGATATACTGATATAAAAGAGGTAAAAGAAAAAAGGCATATGTACCAAAAAACTGGGCCTCCTCTCATTTACATCAAATCTTAAATCTCTTCTCGCTGGCATACAATCTTCCTCAAGTTTGACTGTTCTTAACTATTTCCTGTTCTGTCTATTTGTAGTATTGTTACTCTGTTGCGTTGTAAAATAATTGTTTTGACTTTAAGCGTCTTTGGGTTCTTGAAAAGCGCTATATAAAAATAAAGTATTATTACTTATTATTATTATTCTTATTCTAAGTGGATCTCAACACAAAGGGTCCTGAAACACGAAGCCTTTAGACCCTAACTGCACTGAATAGGTGGATATATGTAATTGAGTTGGTTCATTTTGATGAGTTTGATGCATGTCTACTGCTCCAGGTGTTTTCACTGGCACTCAGGTACATCTGTGGGGAGAAATATCAGCTTTAGTTCATTACCTTTAGTTCCAAATTTACTTTTGGGTTTAATTGAACTGTTCTGTCAGTTCAGGACTGCTTCACCACTCACTTTTGAGGTTCACTATGTGTTTGAAGGATCCAAAAAAGGGAAGAAGAGCCCCTAATAAACTTGACTTGCCTAGGCTGGACATACGTTCCAATGCAGTTGAAAAGGGAGTTCAGTACTTAAGGAGTTTTTGTGTTCTTCTACAAGGCTTAACATTTTTAACACTGTTCCAGACCTCTGCTTGGGTTTAAGCTGTTGTAGCAACATCTGTTTATTTTCCTATTGCACTATGTTCTGTTCTACTTGACGAGCTGGAAAGGCATTCTTGCTTCAAAAATCAGGTCAGATGATCAGCAGTTGGCTAGCTGCAGTCTGGACGTGTCAGAAGACGTTGTGAATGCGAGCCCAATGTAATCCTAAATTAATGTTACAGACATCTCAGTAATGTGTGACGTTAGTAGCCGTTTTGGAGCGACTTTCTTTAGTCTGGGTCGCCGCTTTATTCCTACTGCTGTGGGCTTTTATTTCGGGGGACCTTTGGTCATAGATTAAAAAAAGGATCCATCAGGAGGCCGCTGTGTGTTTGGTAGCAGCTGTTGCGCGCGCGTGAAAAATTAAGTCTCGAGACCCTAAAGGGAAAAGAGAATTGGACGCAAATTCAGACAACCGAACATTTATAAGACCTTATTGGAATCAGTGTCACATGCCAGCTTCGCACAAATGCTATTCCTCTCCCTCTTCACGTGTTGACACAGTCTGAATCCAGGAGGAGATTGTTTAATATGTCTATAGGATCAGCGAGAGACTTCAGGACAAATATGTTTAGAGTGTCGAACGCTCCATAATTGTAGGTTAAACATTTGTCCCTTGGACAAACTTTTGTCTCAGCTTCTGGCAAATATGGAAGCAAAGACCACATCCAGAGCCAGATTACTCAATCACTCCTAAACTCAACTCGAAGCAAATGCACACCTGTCAAACCCATGCAGGTTTTAGCTTGAAGCTGTGCAGCTGTGCATTAACAAGTGAAGAGTTTCATTTTGGGAAGCTGACACATGAACACACTCACCAAAACTCTTTGTGACATGTTCCCATAAGAAAGGAGGAGTAGCTCCATTCTAGAGGAAACAGTTTGCATATGTTTTTATGGGGTTATACTGTGTTTGCAGTGTTTAGTGATTGTGAAAAGCACTCTCTGTATTATTTCTCGTTAGAGGGAGCGAGGCACAACCTGACACGGGTCATGAAAGTAGCAGTTTACATAGTTATGGTAGCAATACATAAAAATTCAGCTTAAAATGTTTCAAATATGAACTAAAATTATAAACAGAATGAGCAGAAATAACATGCCCTGATGGCATTTAGAAACCTCTTGTTACTCATGCTGAAGGTCCTGATCCCTGTTTGATAATTAAGGGACAGTAACGAACAGAGGAACAGTAAACGCACCACCACCCGCTCTGAGCCAGAACTCACGTTCAACAGCAAATAAACAAGAGATTTAAAAAGAAGCTACAACATTGGCTTTGTTAGACTGGTAAGCAGTGATGAGGGAGGAGGGACTGTGATTTTCCTTGTTTCTTATGATAGGGTGGACACCACAGTGTTCTAGTGATACGTTGCCCCTATTATTTGAGTTTAACACGTTGCGTCATCTTACAAATTAATAATTTAAAGAGGTAGTACAGTGTATCTCTGGTCTTTATCTCATATTCCCAGTGCAACCTCATCTGCAACCAGTCAGATATGTGTTTGGAGAACACGTTTCATCTTTGTTCAGTGCTGTTTGTTACTACCTGGTCTAGGGGCAGACCGTAACAGAAATTGAGAGTGGGTTCTCTCTCCTGACCTTTGCCAGACCAAACACTGTTCAAAACCAGAAAACTGCAAGTTTATTGTCAACAGTGATGGTGAGTGATGGATGAGTGATGGATGGGACACTGGCTTCAGGGATGGGCAAACGGCAAAATAACAAACAAAACAACTAATAAAAAGAAATGTAACTAAACCTATAAACAAAACAAACAAAACTACCCCTAACTCCACTAACTATCCCTAACTACCCCTAACTCCCCACCACAAAACAGGAGAAAAGGGTAGATAAACAAAAGGCACCCGTCTCCTACGTCCCACAGAGATTTTACAGAATCTAACAAAGCTGTAGCTAAATGTACGAATGTAGTGGAGAGTCCGGGGCTGGTCTGGGCAGGAGTTGTTCCAAGTCAGGTCAAAGGAGAGAACCCTGGACGTCTCCCAAGATGGCCGCTTGACGATCTTTTATACTAGTAAGCCCCCCCTAGTGGGTCAGAGGTGGACCTGCACACAGTGTCAGAAAGAACACACACAACATGGACACCGATAGACATAAAAAAGGACTATTACGACCAGAGGTCGCAAAAACAATCACATGAAATAAACTACACATATAATGATTCAAATGTCCCTCAGGAAGGTTTGAATAAATTACTGACCGTATATCTGACAGTATTAATGTACTTTTCAAATAGTATATACTTTTATACATTATTTGTTTGTTTGTTTGTTTGTTTTCTGGGGTCTAAATGGGCTTCCACACATATAAACTACTTTTGTGTAAAAGCATACAGTGGTGGACCCAAAAGGCAGGATTTGTAGATCAGCTAAGAAAATATTGATTAGAAAAATGTTAGGAGGTTAAAATTAGCATTAAGCAAAATAAAGATAATTACAAAGAAGTTTAAAAGCATGGAGCAGTTGAAAATGTGCCAGGAGGAAAACACATGAGCATCACAGACAGCTAGGCAGCAAAGAGGAACCTGAAGCTCACCCGTGTTGCAGAACTGCACAGTTCAGTTGAATTTTGGGGTTTTCAATTGCAAAACGCGCTCTCAGGCTCCGCCTTCATGACCAGAGGCTTTTTAAAAAAGAACAAGTTGTCTTCACTAAGAGCGAGACAAACACTTCGCAGGGTAGGTCATACAAACGGAACTGTGTGTTTGGTCATGTTTGGTGAAAATAAAGATTGTGTACAATAAAAAAAACATCTACTTGTCCTCTGTTAAATATGGGGGCACATCACTGACGCTCTGGAGCTCTTCTGCTGCTTGTGGTTCCACTATATACCATCTGTCTGCTTCTGCATGGCTGAAACTCGGCTGGGGGTGGACCTTTCAACAAGATAAGAACCCCAAACATTATGCTAAGCTGGGCCCTGTGGTGGTCAGTCAATTCACTGAAAACACTTCTTCTTTGTTTAATTTTGGTTTTGTGTCTATTTTCATTTCTTTTTTTAAGAATCGACAGAAACACCTGTGGATTTTTCACATCTGAAGCAAAAGGGCAGCTTGATTTTTTCCTTTCTCTCAACTATGAAAACTTTGAAGGAGCAATGTTTAAGAAGCTGCGTATTAACGTATTAAATTATAATTACTGTTTGACCAGAGGAGGATGGGTCTCCCCTTGTGAGTCTTGGTTCCTCCCAAGGTTTCTTCCTCCAGTCTGAGGGAGTTTTTCTTGCCACTGTTGCCTCTGGCTTGCTCACTGGGGGATATATATGTTGTAACTGTCTGTTTTCAAACTTCTGTAAAGCAGCTTTGTGACAACATTGTTGTAAAAAGTGCTACACAAATAAACTTGAATTGAATTGATTTGAATTGAATAATCCAAACTCCAATCTAAAGTTGTGGTTTCCCCGGCAATTTAAGTAACAAGTAAATCCTTGTTTCTTAACGTTACTATTAACAGCTGTTTTTCTAAACTAGAACATTGTAAGTTCAGCATCCTTTCATCCCTTTACTCACCGAGAGCGCCTCCAGTGGTGGAAAGCAGTGATATTAACTCTTGTCCTGCTTATATTTATATTACTTCTTCTGTTTGCTGCTGAATGTGGTTTCTTGCTGAGACCAGGCTGTGGTGGTGGTAATCACTTTCCAAGAGCTTCAACCATCATGATTTTCTTTCTTTCTCTCAAAGATGAAAGCTTTGAAGGAGCAATGTGTAAGAAGCTGTTTTGAGCGTATTAAACCATAAATACTGTTTGACCAGAGGAGGACGGGTCTCCCCTTGTAAGTCTTGGTTCCTCCCAAGGTTTCTTCCTCCAGTCTGAGGGAGTTTTTTCTTGCCACTGTTGCCTCTGGCTTGCTCACTGGGGGATATATGGTATAACTGTCTGTTTTCAAACTTCTGTAAAGCTGTTTTGTGACAACATTGTTGTAAAAAGTGCTACACAAATAAACTTGAATTGAATTTATTTGAATTGAATAATCCAAACTCCAATCCAAAGTTGTGGTTTCCCTCCCAATTTAAGTCCCTTCTCTTTAATGTTACCATTAACAGCTGTTTTTCTTAACAATCTAGAAGAAACATTGTAGGTTCAGCATTCCTTCATCCCTTTACTCACCGAGAGCGTCTCCAGTGGTGGAAAGCAGTGATATTAACTCTTGTCCTGCTTATATTTATATAAGCAGGACTATTTGTTTGCTGCTGAGTGTGGTTTCTTGCTGAGACCAAGCTGTGGTGGTGGTAATCACTTTCCAAGAGCTTCAACCATCACTGTTTTTACTTTTCCTTTCAATGGTCGCCCACCTTCAAATAACCTAATCGAGAGCAGCACCTTCAACACAATAGGTTAGGAGAGGTTAAAGTACGTCAGGGCAGTGCTACTTCTTTACCCTCTCATGCTGGACTTGATGCTACAGTGACTCACTGTCGCCTTTAGAGGTACAAAGTGATATTACAAGACAGGGTGGGCTGGAGTCAGCAGGTTAACCTCAGAAGTTCAGCGTACATCTCTGCAGCATGATAAAATATTTGTTTTCTGACTGGAATCTCAATAAATACAGTCTCTGACCTTTCCCAGCATGCTGTTCTAGCAGCTGATACGACTATCCCCGCCGACTGTCACAATTCTGTAGATGTTCCCATTTTCGCCTGAAAGCGAGACGCGTGGGCTGCGTATATGAGGCGGCTATTGATCTTGCTCAAGTACCTTAAAAATGATTTAGCGAAAACTAAAATGCATTAGGTTGCGCCCACTCTGTACTCCTCTATCCCGCAGTATTTACGCCGTAAGTCTTTAATGTGACAGATGCATTGATTGTTCATTTATTTATTCGAATGGATGTAATAATAAGTAATATAAATATATTACTAATATAAAACAAATAAAGAGGCCCGGCGCTGACTTGTTGCGCCTAAGAGGCACTTTGCTCTATTAAAGTTCACACAGAAACACCCATCACTGCCTTTTATGCATTCGAGGGACCCTCACAGATTACTCACGCAGAGTGGGCCTGTGGCCTGCCAGAAGTGAACAAACAACAAGTTGCAAGTGGCAACAAGAAAGAGAAGCACATAAAACTGTTAATCTGCTCTGGCTCCTAGCCAGGAAGCCATTACATTTGAAGTAGTTTGCTTAAAACCAAGCAGCCGTCTCTGGAGAAAGTGTTGGGGTGGGGAGGAGGGGGTGGGTGAAAGAAAGCTTCGGCACTTTATAACTCCATCCAAAAAGAGAGGGCTGGGAGCAACAAGGCAATACGCTGAGCTCGAGAGGAGCCAGAGCAATTCTGCTGCTGTGGGCACACACTCACACACAGGCTGGGCCCATATTCTTGGCAACTGAAGAGATTCTTAAGTGCTAAGCCATAAATTGGGTTAATTTGACACGATTCCATAGAGAATTAGATGGTTTTTCCAGCAGGGAGGGGGGCTTGGGGGGCAGTAGACTGGCTGAGAATGAGCTGAAATGGTGTGATGTGATCTTTAATGCTATGATCATGGCAGGAACACAGAGATGACAGCATGTGACGGAGCCATAAAGCAGAGCCGCTTTGGCAGTGGCGAGCGGAGAGCCACAATACGAACACAGCTCAAATTTTAATCCAATCAGCACGAATGGAGAAAACGCCGCGAAGCAATGAAAACGCTCTGCGCTACTGGAACGGCTTAAAAAGTGCTGAATGAAAAGTGACAGAGGAAGGTAACTGCACCCTGCAGACATGTTGTGTTACAGCTGCACTGAGGCAAAGCAAAAAACAGAAACCCTAACCAGCCTCAGCTGCCCAAAACTTCCACACTGCCATAATTACAACCCGCATTATCCTCTCGGCCAGGAAATGCACCTGCAACCTGACAGAAACCAGAGCAGATCCGAACAGACACTGATAGAATCAAAACAGAAGTCATTGTGGAAATGATGAAAATAAGCATAACGCAATACTATGGTAATTACAAGCCAGGTTCAACCATTCTGTTCATTTATCTCCGTTTAAACCACGGCCCCAGCAGGGAGGACGGAGGGCGTGGACTACACGTTCTGCCACTCACTGGGATGTTTATTACTTCTGTCCATGAAGCCCTCTGCCCCCCCACCTCCCTTTCCACCTCCCCAACCTCTCTGCTTTTCTGACACCACTAATACCCACTATATGAGCCAAAGCCAATGACAATCTCCAAATGCATCCTCGCGAGCAGGGCCGAGCTAAATAAGGAGAGAGGGAGACGTTTAAAATGCCCTGTTTGGTGCCACAGCTGCGCCCTTCATGAAAAGGAGAGTGAAAACAGGTGGGACGGGGCCTGCTGGTAATCTTTCACATTATAGTTGTTGATAACACACAGCCTTCCTCTCTCCGCTCACTTAAAACGCTGTAATTTAATACGGAATACATCAGCAATGTGACATTTGCAGCATGGAAGAACTGGAGGTTGGGAAGATTCTACTGAGGCTAATAATAGCAATTGTACACCAATGACTGGGGTTTTTGTTACCAGAGGCATTCTGTTAGCGCCATGATCCTTCCAAAAGAAGCAGTTGGAAGTCCGACGTGGGATTTTGGGATTGCTTTTTATTTTCTCCCCTACAAAAAAAAAATTGGATTGTGTTTCGAGCGACAATCCAGGCCAAGTTCAGAGGAAAGGTCATAATGATGCACCAGGGGGGGAATTCTGGGGCAATGCCAATATCTGATATTGTTCACATACAATGCTGGCAATGTATAAAGCTTCATCTGGCAATGCTGACGCCATCATAAACAAAATATAGAAGTTAGGTACAAAGTCACGTGGATTGGCACTACAGATGTAACTCTTCTCTGTGGAATTGAAGTAAACTGAGGTCTGTTTTTTGGGTGGGAGATCCCGAATTAGTCAAGGCCAACTACACCTGCTAGCTAGGTCCCCTCCTGGCACATGACTATATTAAATTGAAGGAGGGAAGCTAAGGTGTGCTTCATGTGATGTGTCACTCCATGTTTTTGAAACGTTGCTGAAAAAAACTCAACGCACTCGAAGGAGAACGCTAGCTGCCAATTCTCTTAATCAACACCTGCTTTGGCTAGCATTGCACTGACTGACTGGGGAGAAGATGGGCCATCATATGCACCCAAAGAGAGAGCACGCAAGGTCTATTCTGCTCTCTTTGTTCACAGCCACAGGTGGCATGAGCATCATGGGTATTTGAACATGCAAGACATTTTAGCGTAAGAACCCAGCTTCACCCAAACCAATAAATAAGTCATCAAATTAAGTATTTTGTATATTCCACTCTGAATCTGAACATTGCTGACTCTGTGTTCAATTGTCTTGTCAGTCCTGAGTAATACTTCTTTTTGCACTGTTTGCACTGTTGTGTTGCTCGTACTGTCTAGTTGTGTTGCACTGTTTAGTCTGTGTTATGTTACTGGAGTGCACCATATGGTCCCGTAGGAACACTGTTGCGTTTCACTGTGTACTGGGTAGATGGCTGAAACACAAACTCCACTTGAGTTAAAATATTAGTCTGAATTATCAGTCAAGTCAGTAAACATTATAATAAACTCAATCAAGACAGAGAATGTCAGGCTTGAAACCAATAAAAACAACTTTGGGTGCTGGATTGGGGTGAAATCTGCATCTGACAAGAACACACCACCTCTAAAACCATCTGTTAATGTCTGCAGAGCAATTAATAAACTATTTAGAGTTCTTGTGGTGACTTTTCAGCCATGCTCAATGACTACCCTTACAAAATAGAAGTTTATTCAAGTGTACCATTAGTTTACCTCTTTTAAACTAAAAGGAAGTGAGTATACTTTCAGTTTACTTTTTATGTACTTCTCAGTGATGTACTAAACTCAGTTATACTTAAGTATGCTTGGGTATAGAACAGACTAAGTATATTTGGCCTTTACTTGTACTTCATCTTTTGATTGAGATAGTAGAAGTAAGAATTCTCTCTGCACAAAAACACATCCAGTAGAATATTTATTTAAAATTTGATTTATAAAGATTTATAAAGATACAAATATGTTTCTTAATCTGAGTGTGTCTTGTTTATTATACGTGTGTCCACTGATGAGTAAGTAAACGTTGTTAAGTTCTATTTTATATATATATATATATATATATATATATATATATATATATATATATATATGTATATATATATATATATATATATATATATATATATATATATATATATATATATATATATATATCAGTAAATAATAAGTATTATGTTAAATTTAAGTTCACTTAAAGAAAACTTACAAGCTAGTAAACTAACAGTAAACCCTTAAGTTTACTTTTAGTGTAGTTGCAGTACAAAAGATGTAAACTAGTTTTATACTTGGTTTACTACTCTTACACTTAATGTGTACTTAAAAGTATTCTTTTAAAAACTAGAAAGTGGGCAAATTTAGTCCCAAGAAGTATTTAAATAGTACATATACGAGTGTACTACTAGAACAATGACATTAGTATAGTAACTACATAAAGTATACTTAATAAAATGAACTTTAAGTATACTTATTTTCTGTAAGGGTAGTGACAGGCCAGTTGCCCGTCAGCAACAGCAACACTGACTAGTGCGGCATTTTCACCTGTAACTTCACCCCCTTCACAAGCCGTGAGACTGGTTTAAAGATTTCACTCTCAGTTTAGTCCCACTTCAATAATTCCACGTTTCCACCCACAGTTAGCCCAAAACTTCTAATGGGTTGTCACAGGATCATGTCTGGGCCTACAGGACCACCCCTCATAGAGCCACGTACTAGCATTGGCATGTCTGAAGGTGTTTCAGGAAGGATTAAAGTAAGAATACAAATTTGGAGTGGAGAGCAGATCACAGTAAACCACCAAATCAAACATTTCCAGTTTGCTCGGTCTCTGGAAGATCTCTGGCATTGTTAATAGCATCTTAGGTTCAGATCACTCAGCGTTTTATGCGAGCGAGCACATTACAACACACCCAAATCCTTGCTTCAATAAACGCTTTAATGACCGAGCACTGCTCCGGCAAGGCGAGAAGACGTGGTTAGTTCTCCAGGCATCAAACATTTTACTTATTCCACAGTCATTAAGAGCAGGGCTGGAGGACACAGCGAGCTTGGTGTAATTACACAGGTAGCGTAAAACGGAGGCAGTAGCTAGTGGTATTCATCGTCTTAATTAAGGCATAAACTGTAAACGCTCAGAGCTAAAAGCAGCTCTGTTGACTTAGGAGTATGGTGTCTTATCAGTGTGGGCTGTTCTGCGCTTGTCGCTCCCATCCAGCGCATACACACAGGAGAGCGAGAGCGAGGGATTTGCATGTGTGTGAGTGTGAGCCACAGAAAAACGTGGAAAGAGCTAGAGAGGCCTGTTTGCAGCCGGCTGAGAAAGGCCGTGTCGGTCTTGGACCACCATTTCCCTCTTTGCCTCCCTCCCTCCCTCTTTCTGCTCCCTCCTTTCGTGTCTCTCTGGGCCTCTGGCATGCTTCAGGTGCTGCATGCGTGGTTCTATGTGATTTGTCTAATTTGCAAGCCTCGGCGAGGGCCGCACCTGTTGCCCCGCCACTGCCTGCAGTCGTGGGCTCTCAACAGGCTTGACAAGCGGCCCTGGATAATCCATTCTGCTCACAATAGCGCGGCCACTCTCCCCAGCAGTGTAGGGACAAGGGCATTTTTCTCCCGCCCAGGCGCTCATATCCGCCATGCCGCTGATGGCTCATTACAGGCCAATTCATAAATATTGTCTCCTGTATTACCACTTCCAGGCCCTCTCGGCTCCCCTGAGATTTATTCCCCTCTTTTACAGCCGGCTATTGTTTTTTTTCTTTTCTTTTTTTTTTCTTCTTCCCCTACTCTTTTCTGTTTTTCAGACCCCCTCCCCATTTCACCTCCTCCCCCTCGTCCTCTTCGTTTACCTCTTCTCGGCCCTCCCAGTAGCTTTTTCAACGGGCTGCCAATAACCAAGGCCCCTCACTGCTCCGGCCACCAGAGGCCCAGAAAAAAAACTCTCCCCAGGAGCGCAGCAGGCTCAAATTTGCTCCGTTAAAAGTTGAAGCAGGGCCAGGGGAGCATGGAGTGACCCTGAGCTCGAAAGGGAGAGGAAATGCGATCCCGTACGATTGTTGAGAATTTATATAACAAGCGATGACAAAGTGCTTCACGGCACCACGGGCCTCGAGGGCGGCTGCCATTAAGACGTGGCCTCCTGCGACCTTGGCTGGACGAGCTCGACTATTCACACCTTCAGAGTTTCAGCGCCGCCTCAAAGCAAAACAGTGCAGCAGGCTTAGACAGCCCGAGTGTCTGACAAACAGATAAGCTTTTAATGTGAAATTAAGCCCACCTTTCTCAGTGACAGGTGAAAACAGCTTTTACTGAACATAAACACTTTCTTGTGCTGCTGTGGGCATAGGAATATGAACAGGGCATATGAATATGAACAGGGCATATGAATATGAACAGGGCATAGGAATATGAACAGGACATAGGAATATGAACAGGGCATAGGAATATGAACAGGGCATAGGAATATGAACAGGGCATATGAATATGAACAGGACAGGAATATGAACAGGGCATAGGAATATGAACAGGACATAGGAATATGAACAGGACAGGAATATGAACAGGGCATAGGAATATGAACAGGACATAGGAATATGAACAGGGCATAGGAATATGAACAGGACATATGAATATGAACAGGACAGGAATATGAACAGGGCATAGGAATATGAACAGGACATAGGAATATGAACAGGGCATATGAATATGAACAGGACAGGAATATGAACAGGGCATAGGAATATGAACAGGACATAGGAATATGAACAGGGCATAGGAATATGAACAGGACATAGGAATATGAACAGGACATAGGAATATGAACAGGACATAGGAATATGAACAGGACATAGGAATATGAACAGGGCATAGGAATATGAACAGGACATAGGAATATGAACAGGGCATAGGAATATGAACAGGACATAGGAATATGAACAGGGCATATGAATATGAACAGGACAGGAATATGAACAGGGCATAGGAATATGAACAGGACATAGGAATATGAACAGGACATAGGAATATGAACAGGGCATAGGAATATGAACAGGACATAGGAATATGAACAGGGCATATGAATATGAACAGGACAGGAATATGAACAGGGCATAGGAATATGAACAGGACATAGGAATATGAACAGGGCATAGGAATATGAACAGGGCATAGGAATATGAACAGGACAGGAATATGAACAGGGCATAGGAATATGAACAGGACATAGGAATATGAACAGGGCATATGAATATGAACAGGACAGGAATATGAACAGGGCATAGGAATATGCACAGGACATAGGAATATGAACAGGGCATATGAATATGAACAGGGCATAGGAATATGAACAGGACATAGGAATATGAACAGGGCATATGAATATGAACAGGACAGGAATATGAACAGGACATAGGAATATGAACAGGACATAGGAATATGAACAGGGCATAGGAATATGAACAGGACATAGGAATATGAACAGGACATAGGAATATGAACAGAACATATGAATATGAACAGAACATATGAATATGAACAGGACATAGGAATATGAACAGGACATAGGAATATGAACAGGACATAGGAATATGAACAGGGCATATGAATATGAACAGGACAGGAATATGAACAGGACATAGGAATATGAACAGGACATAGGAATATGAACAGGGCATAGGAATATGAACAGGACATAGGAATATGAACAGGACATAGGAATATGAACAGGGCATATGAATATGAACAGGACATAGGAATATGAACAGGACAGGAATATGAACAGGACATAGGAATATGAACAGGACATAGGAATATGAACAGGGCATAGGAATATGAACAGGACATAGGAATATGAACAGGGCATAGGAATATGAACAGGACATATGAATATGAACAGGACATAGGAATATGAACAGGACAGGAATATGAACAGGACATAGGAATATGAACAGGACAGGAATATGAACAGGGCATAGGAATATGAACAGGACATAGGAATATGAACAGGACATAGGAATATGAACAGGACATAGGAATATGAACAGGACAGGAATATGAACAGGACATAGGAATATGAACAGGACATAGGAATATGAACAGGGCATAGGAATATGAACAGGACATAGGAATATGAACAGGGCATATGAATATGAACAGGACAGGAATATGAACAGGACATAGGAATATGAACAGGACATAGGAATATGAACAGGGCATAGGAATATGAACAGGACATAGGAATATGAACAGGGCATAGGAATATGAACAGGACATAGGAATATGAACAGGACATATGAATATGAACAGGACATAGGAATATGAACAGGGCATAGGAATATGAACAGGGCATAGGAATATGAACAGGACATAGGAATATGAACAGAACATATGAATATGAACAGAACATATGAATATGAACAGGACATAGGAATATGAACAGGACATAGGAATATGAACAGGACATATGAATATGAACAGGGCATAGGAATATGAACAGGACATATGAATATGAACAGGGCATAGGAATATGAACAGGACATATGAATATGAACAGAACATATGAATATGAACAGGACATAGGAATATGAACAGGGCATATGAATATGAACAGGACATATGAATATGAACAGGGCATAGGAATATGAACAGGGCATAGGAATATGAACAGGACATAGGAATATGAACAGGACATATGAATATGAACAGGGCATAGGAATATGAACAGGGCATATGAATATGAACAGGACATAGGAATATGAACAGGGCATATGAATATGAACAGGACATAGGAATATGAACAGGGCATATGAATATGAACAGGACAGGAATATGAACAGGGCATAGGAATATGAACAGGACATAGGAATATGAACAGGGCATAGGAATATGAACAGGACATAGGAATATGAACAGGACATAGGAATATGAACAGAACATATGAATATGAACAGGACAGGAATATGAACAGGACATAGGAATATGAACAGGACATAGGAATATGAACAGGACATAGGAATATGAACAGGGCATATGAATATGAACAGGACAGGAATATGAACAGGACATAGGAATATGAACAGGACATAGGAATATGAACAGGGCATATGAATATGAACAGGGCATATGAATATGGTTGCTAGCTCCAAACTGATAAACAGCAGGTTCATGTCTCGTAGTAGAAATGGCAGTTTCCAACAGACAGAGGCCAAACACAACACAGGACGAGGACGGCACGCTCTCAGCCCAAGTGCAAGCGCGTCCTGCGGTGTCCGATACCATCTGTCCACCAGTGGATTCCCTTTGAGTGAAGGATACCCAGTGGTGTTCCACAGGCCTGGATCCATATGAGCCTGAGATCAAACAGACTCCCTCCCACACAGCCAGGCCTGCATGTGCTGCCGCTCGTGCTATTGGAGGGGGAAGGAGGAAGCTTGCTCGCCTATTCCATCTCTGCAGCATTAGCCTTGACCTTTCTTATGCAAAGCCGGGAGAACGTGGAGAGGATTTCCTTGCTCTACTACAGGGTCTGTTTTCATGAGTGTGGAAAAAGACATCATGTCCCTTAGAGGTGTCAAGAATATTTGCAAATATATGAATCAGCTTGTTTTGATTGCAGGATAACACCCTTTATTTCAACAGGTGCTTCTCCACATGTTTTAAAAAGAATCTTTAAAAAAAAAGATAAAAAGAGTGCCATAGATCTTCATTTCAAAAGACATTTTTTAGAATTTACCAGCATTTCTAACATTAATCAAGCTATATGAAAAAGTTTCAATCAGGCTTTTCTTCTCATCATAGTACTGACACAGCATTGGTTCATATAGTCAGTGACCGCAGGAGGTACACATACACATTCCTTCTATTTGGGTCTTATTGGATCTTAGAGCAGCTTGAGATTGATCACATTGATCATAAGATTCTAACCCACTATTTTCAAGACTGGCTCGGCCTTTTAGGCACAGTTTTATATGTAATGAATAGATGGTTCTTGGTTTCACTAGGAATTCATTCATTTAAAAAATGATTCTTGCGAAGATCCACAAGGGTTAGTTTTAGGGCCTTTGCTTTTCTCTTCGTACATGTTACCTCTTGTTGATGTCATGAGGAAACCTAACAAATTTCTTCTAATAATTAAGAATGTGCATCAGATATTTCTCAGTGGATGTCACAAAGTGTCTACAACTAAATCAAGAAATAACTGAAATATTCATCATTGCAATGAAAACTCTCAGCTTCTGAGATCTGTTTTATCCCGCATGTTTAACACAGTCACTAAAGTAGCTTTTTATCAGTTGAGAAATCCTTTATCATTTTAGATTGTTGAAATTCTAATATAGGCATATGTTAAAAGCTGTATCTCGGAGTGACTGAGATACAGGTGTTCCTAACAAAACTCGGATCCTAACAAAAACAAAGGAGCTCATATCACACGTATATTTTAGAACAGACTTCTGCTGCTTTTTAAATGCATTGTCCAATGACACATGCTGACAGTATGCTTATGTTTTAACAACTGATCATAGATCTGCAGATACCAGCCTTCTAAAAAAAACACCTACCATAAAATAACAAATGGCGAGACCTCTTTCAGTTATTCTGCTCTAAACTGTGGAACTCGCCTCTCACCTTTAATTAGACAGTCAAGCTCAGGGCCAACTTTTAAGAAAGATTACAACAAAAAAAAAAACTGTTTAACTTCTGTATTTAAAGAATATGTCTCTTTGGCTCTTAATCATTTGATCTGTTGGTTTATATGATTTTAAATAAACACTCAGTTTTTTTTTCTATAACTGTAAACCACCATCTGCTACATATGGAAATGTTCTATGAATAAGATTATTATTATTGTTATTATTTCTTAAAATGGGGATAGAAAATGGATAAAACATTAAGCTAGTCTTGACTATGAACTCTCAACACAGAAGCACTAAACACTAAAAATGTTTTTTTTTTAAACTCATTAACTTTCAACAATTTTGTGAACTTAGAGGACCAGAACAACCTTCAAATTACTTTTTCCCCCCTACATTATCACTTTAAAACACCTTTTGGGACCTTTTTTTTTAATTCTTCCACAAAATAGTCTTGGATCTGACCTTATGCACCAATGGTCATTTCAGTGCTCGGCCCACTAGTCATTACTGAAAGCTACATAGATTAGCACTGTATAGCAGAATCCTCTGATATGTAGGTCATAGGTAAACCAGTGTCTCCGGTTAAGGGCTTCAACGGAAGTGTCTCTGTGGTAATCCCTCCATAAGGACCCGGCACTGTGAGCGTAGTCCTTCAGCATTGGCCCTCCTGGGGCAGGAAGGGCTAACAACCCTCCCATTGATCCAAGGAGACACTCAGCCTTCTAACCTGCTGAGTGCTCAGTTCAGGAGAACAATGGAGTTCAGGCCACATCAATACACTCCCCTATTGAGTGGTCCCCGTTTAGCACAGCTCCACTGATGAGGTTAAGGCTCCTACCTCTGGCGAAAGCCAGCCAGACACCTCGACCAGCTAAATAAAGCTTCCCTCCTGCACCGTAGCCAGATATAGCAGCTTCGGGTCTGCTTATCTGCTCCGGCTTTTTAACATCTTCCTCTGTTTAAGTGTTCGCCGAGATGTGGTCCAGCCCAGACAGCAGACCGTGCGGCCCCCCTGTCTCAAACGAAGATAAGAATTGGAGATTAGGAACGCAGGAGGCTTTCTGGGCAGGAATGCACTGCTGCTCCCATAAGACACTAAATGATGTACAAGTGCATTTATTACAGCAGCCTCTATAAATCTGAGCCCGGCCTGAACTCCAGGGAGAGGTTAATGGATTACAAAGGGATGCGGTATCGAACCTTCAAGAAGTTTATACACCACATCAATATGTGCAATGCTATTGATCATTTAGACCTTGACAGACAAATTAAATTCATAAACTTGATAATGCACTGGAATATTCGTATTGCTTACGATAGTGGAATGTGCATTTTTTTAAGAACGCTGTTTTAAGATCACAGGTTATCGATTGAACCCACTTAATAGAGACCTCATTGAAAACAGCAAGAAGAGTGCTGATCTTGTGTAAAATCTAGAGTGAAGCACCAAAGTCCCCATTAAAACCCATGAGGCAAATGGACCTTTACATGAAATTCAATTCTGGGATCGGTGAACATCTTGTTCTCACCGCCGCCTTACACAGGGACATGCATTATTTTAACTTTCTTTTTTTTCCCCCTCAAATCCATCTAGAGCACATATTAGGACATTAAAGATTCATGAATACTAATGCGCAGTCCAAAGCAAAGTTTCTTTTATATGTACAGCACGAAACTACAGAGCTCCTAATAGTGACGCGTGCAGATATTAGAACCGCTCTGATGCTCTTACAAATGGACGATCAATTAAAGCTTTGCATTACCTGCAACGTTAAATAAATCACAAAGACAGCTAAGAATCTGGTGTTAAATCAAATTTATTACAAATATTTACATATTCTTTGATATCAGAATTTCCCGGTCATACTAACATTTATACTCTCGTCTGAGGGCCGTACAGTAAGAGGAAGGCCAGAATGATCCACTGCAGTCAGTTCCAACACTTACAAACACCCATATACATGTTTGCTTAAATAGAAACGCATACATGTGTGCACACATTGATGGTACTTGCCAGTATAAAGTCCAGGCCCTCCTGTCCCCCACGTTTCAGTCAGTATCAACTGCTCAAATAAATTAACCTCAAGCTAAAGGAATACTCCAGTGTTCTTCAACCTAAGAATAACCCAAATCAAAGAAAGCCTACTGATTTCTATGAACTAAGCAATATAAGACTATAATTATTAGCTTAATTTGATTTAATATGATTATCAGGGTCTTATAAGGGGCTATTGAAAATTCTCTATTTTTTTTTTACAATTCCAAATGTCAAATTACACAATATTGCAGTAATTATACCATCAATTATTTTATTTTATTGTTACATAGTGAGCTAAATATGAAAGCCTACAAGCCTACAAATGCAATGCAGTTACTCTGCAATGCAAAAACAGCATCTCATATCCAGCTGCATGAAAATTACTAAAAGAAGAAACTTTAGGTAAAACCTTGAGGGCAGCTACGCTGGAAAGGTGAGGTCATAAACACAGCTCTGTCACTCACGTCTGACGTAAACAGCTTTGTTGATTACGATGGCAGGGTTTTGGTTTAGTCGTTGACCTTCGCTTGGGTCGTTTGCAGCTGTTTTTTATGTGGTCTCTATAACTGTGTTCAGCAGGCCTGATACCGGTAATAAACTTGTGGCTGTGCATTTTTTTTTAAAAGGCTGGTTGTTGTTGCCAAGATACAGACGAATAAGCTGGAGTGCTACTTGGAGATGCGTTCTGAGTGTCATCATTGGGAAGATACAGGCACTCCTAGAACACCTCTCATCCAGTCACAGTGTGGAAGGTGGAAACTAACGACTATCATCTGGATTTTCATCCAGGTAGGCACCACAGGCTCTCCCACTGGCTATGGCTTTAGGAGCTCAGGTCTTAACATCTCCAACCAACATAATTAGGTTACCTAATAGTGATAATCGATGCATAGGATGGCTTTTGAGGACTTCTGGAACTTGGGACTTCCCAGATATGTGAACGATTGTGAGTATGAGTGGTAGCTTGCTCAACATTTCAGTCAGAAGGTAGAAACTGAAAACTGCAGTGGCCGCGCTGGACCAGGGTTCTTAGCTACCTGCTACATTCCAGGTAAAAAGAAAAGTTCATGTGAATCGCTGTTAGCTTAGCACTAATATACTACCAGGTTCCCACAGGGGTGCTAGTAGAAATGATCATTAACGCAGAGGTGTTTTATTTCCTCGTTTTTAAACCAGGTGACGTTTACAGCCCTAACAGAAGGCTATAGATGGTTAGTAGCTTCACCATAGTTAAAGAGTAAAAGACCAGAAAACTCATTGACTAGTACAAAACAGTGTACACAGTGGATAGAGATTAGGTTAAAAACGCTGGAGTATTTCTTCAATCTCATTTCCCCCCCATTTTTGTCAATTATTTAAAAAAAAAAAACAGAACCCTGTATTACAGTAAACGATGTATACGTGTTCTTCTTAACTACTATATAACACAAACACCTTTTCTTAGCGTGCGTCAGCTGTAATCTAGACAGTAAGGATCCACCGTAGAGTAGAAGCACAGCGACCGCTGCCACAAACACTTCACCTGCTTGGGCCATAATCACGTTACTCTGAAGGCCATTTGTTAAAAGTGAAAATGTCAGAGCGGAGCTGACACTCTAATTCTCTCTCCGGGATCTTTCTCGCTTTTTTTTCTCGTCAGCTGGCGAGTGAGTAATTCCATTAGTTAAGTATTCATACGTTACTCTCCATTTGCATCAGGGGTGTTTTTTTTCTCTCATTTTTTCTTTTTTTCTCTTTTCTCTTCTCTCCCTCAGGACTTGAGAGAGAAAAGCCCCACAAAAGAAGAGAAGCACAACTGTCAGCACCTCTGCTGAAGCATCCATTGTTTTACATGGTTTAATTACAAAAACCCCGGCACCGTTTCATGTTAAGATTATTCACTGTAGGAGGCCGGTATAATTTGGACTGGAGGCTTTGTCATGTAATATAATACAATAGAACGGGCTTTGAGTATTAGATTTCCGATTTTAGCCTCCTTGACATTTCAAGCTGCATGAGATAATACATCTGTTATTTGTTGATCATTTGATTATTAACATACTTCATAAACCAAATCAGCTGCCCTGCTGGAGACGCGAGAGATGCAACTGAGCAGGCAGAGCACTTTCTGTTTTTGCCAGCCATTCCTCTCTCTCTCTCTCTCTCGCTTGCTCACTCGCTCGCTCACTCACACAGAGAGCATTAAAAACAGTGTTTATTTGCCTCTTCAGCGCTCTCCAATTCACAGCACCACCAGGAAGCGAAACCCATCATCACTTTAATCAGAAATTACAAGGACTTGTTCTTCCACAGACGCATGAGCTGCTGCGCCACGTTCTGCTGAGAGTGCACAGCGAGCGGGAACAGTCCGGAGGAGAGCTCATCCACCGGGAACGCAGACGACACGGAGGATGGGTCTCGGTGCGCTTGCATGTGACGGGGCGCGGGCGCAGGAAAATCAGGTCACGTGACACACAAACCACACTCAAATAAAAGTGGAACACTGTGATTCTTTGGTGTCCATGATTTGTTGCTGTAGGCCCTTGTTCGCAGGTAAATGCAGTCGGTTTAGGTGCTAGATATACAGTATGCTGATAGTAGGTTGAGCTCTGTACATAACTACAGTCACTAATGTCATGTGAAACGACTAGTATTAATTAGACGTCTGGGCACAGAACGGCTGAGAAAAGGTTTAAAAACAAAAACAATAAAAGATTGTAATTCTGTCATCGTCTAGCTCACACTGCTCGTTATTGTGCTTGCCGGGGCATGCAAGAACGTTTGCGCTGAGTTCAATTGAAAGAAAGAAAGAAAGAAAGACAGAAAAAAAAAAAAACTCACGTCACGGTATATACGGAACACAAGCGATGAGCCTCACCTGCTGCTTATTTCACAGTGCGACGCTGACTGCATAAAAGGGAGCGGTGCCGGAACTCGATTACAGAAAGAGGTTGGGTGATGTGTGGATTAAACTAAAGCGGTCACAGACTCGGCCTAATCCACCTCGCTCTCGTTGCTGGCCCCTTCGGGACGCCGCAACTTTTCCACCTGCTCGTTAAACTGTCCGTCCCCTCCTCTTCTATCCTCCGTCTGGACGCTCAGGTGCTCCTCTTCGTCCACGTGAGTCACGTCGTCGTCGTCCTCCTCCTCCTCATCCTCCTCCTCCTCTTCCTCCTTCCTCTCTTCCTCCCCCTGCACCTCCATGCGCACCTGGTCCTTCAGGTCCAGAGGCAGCATGGCCCCCAGTCCGGCCTCTCCGTTCAGGCTGTGTGCGCTGGACGGGGTCACCTGCGAGCTGTGACCCTCTTTGACGGGCGAGGAGCTGGCCGACTCGTTGCTGACGGGCGAGATGTCGCTGCTGCTGTTGGTGTGGTTGACCGAGGGGGAGTTGGACAGCGTGCCAGGCTTCAGAGGAATCTGCCAGGCTGGGATTTTAGGCAGAGAGGGAGAGGCAGGGAACTGTCTCCTGAGAGAGAGAGGGAGAGGGGGAGAGAGAGAGAGAGAGAGAGAGAGAGAGAGAGAGAGAGAGAGAGAGAGAGAAAGAGAGATATATTGGTATAACCCAATATATATATATATATCAGGGTTCCTTGTAACCCACTTTACTCCTTTTTCCTACTTCAATTACCTAAAAACAGTTACAATCTTTTAAACTGTTGGTACTCTGAAGTCACGGGTGTCAGCATTGGGGGGGGGGATAATTAGCATTAGCGCAGTGTGGAACTGCTATCTAGGCTTTCTCCACACAAAGAGTCACTGGGTCTGATGATGGGCTAAAGGGGTTTAATATCTTTCTTTTAAACACTTTATGAAGAAAGAACTGCATACAAGTTTATCAATAAATACTGTCCATTTTTTTTTGGTGACCACTCTACACTTAGCATAGCAATCTTTGAAATATTAAGTTTAAAACATTCATATGTAACTAACATTTTCAGAAGAATTAAAAAAAAAAACCATGTTTTGACGGTGTGTTAAAGATATCTGTGTATTGTGTTGCAGATACATCTACTGAAGCATGCTAACCAGCCATGAATGACCTGTCCTGTCTCGTAATACCATTTTGTACCTCAGGAGGCAATAGTGAGTCACAGTAGAATCAAGCTAAATCAGTCCAACATGAGAGGATGAGGAAGTAGCACCGCTGCTCTGATGGCGTATTCTAACCTCTTATTAATGAAGATGAATGTGCTGCTCACTGTTAGATCATTTTAAGTAGCCAATAAAAGGAACAGTATACGCAATGAAGGATGAGGTTCTGGGCAAGCGACCAAAAGAAGTCCAAAACAAGAGTTCACGTTGTGGTTTTCCACAGCTGGAGATGCTCTCAACCATTTAAGGGACAAAGCTTGATGATGAACTCACAATGTTTCTTCTAGACTGTTAGGAACTGAAGAGGAAGGCAAAAAGACTGTGCATTTTGATATGTTGCCCCCCCATTTGAATTGACAGGTGGGCTCATCTTACAAACTGCTCACTTTGTTTGTTGGTATGGAATTAAATATGTAAATATGTTTAGGAATTTAGGTAATTTAGTGTTGTCATTAAGGTAACTCCGGAGCTGACGTAATTCAGTTTTATTCAGCTTGATCTGGTCCTGGTTAGGTTTGGACATAATTCTCTCAGGTTCGAATTTGTAGTTAAAACTGGGTTTGACCAGGAATGACAGAATCCTTTCGGCTTATATTTGGGTTGAATCTTTAGACTGTGAAGTTTCTTCTGTTGTAAACACTTAAATGGAAGTAAACTGAAAATGAAAGAAAATAGTTCAACATAAAATAAATTAACAGTATAACACTTTCATTTAAATAATGTAATAATAGTGATTAGATATGTTCCCCTTTTTGTAAATTTTAACCCATATTTTTAATTAATTCATCATTTTAATAAATGCTATATATTTCAAATGTTTTTTGTTCCGCTTAACCTGGAAGTCACGTCATTTAATGGTACATAAACAGTTGTGTTTCCGTCAAACCAGCAGCCATGATGGAGATGCGACTGTCACTCCGGGAAATCCCAGAAACTTTCATTTGCTTTGAGAGCCTAAAAGAAAAGTCATATTTACTCTATATCCGAGAATTCCTGAAAATAATCACGATGGCTGATCGTAAGTTATGAACCTTGGGAATCACCAGAAACTTTCAAACTGAGTAGTAAGTGATCAAGATATAGAGCACGGGATTTCCCGGAGTTACGCTTGCTACCACATTTAAGTGGCTTAGGAGACAAACAATGATGTAATAGTCAAGTTATTTGTTGTTTAGGCTACAGTTCTGTCACAGCGCTGACCTTTTCAATGTTTATTCATGAGGACATTTTGTGCAAAAATCTTGGTTAAATTCCTCCAAAACAACTTAATATTAAAAGAGAAATCCATTCACTTATTACAGTGAACCTGTGATGAGTCTCCTCCTATAAAACAGGTATAATAAGGTGCATAAACTTAGGATAGATCACAGTTTTAAGCCACACGTCTTCCACACCTGGCAGAGACGCAAGTACAACAACAAAAAGTCTTCAAGACAAAGATACAGCAACTTCTACAAAGACATCAAACGAACCTGCCAGACATCTGACTATCCAGAGAGACAATATTAGCAGCAGATGGTGAAGCCATGCTTGTATTTAGCGTTAACCTCTTTTATGAAGGCGTCTTGTGAAAGTCAGACATTTGTTCAATTAAGAAGAAAAAAAGAAAGTAAACAAATGAAAAAGCACTCAGAGATTAAAATGTTAAACAGGAACAAGAGATCAGACAAACTGAAAGCTTTAATGTGTGGGAATTTCAGGTGTACAAGACTACTTTGGTCTTTATTTGCATGACACATAATCAAGTACCCATAAATGAAAGCGAGAAAGCTCCATCTTGAAGTAGTGGAGGAACCTGCTGGAAACATCAGGCCTCATTAAGCAGTAAAAGCCACTTCCGTTGACATGCCTCACTGCAGAGAAGGATGGGGCACATACCAAAATCTTTCACATATCACCTGATAAATGATTATACTGCGTGCAATGTGCTCTGTATAGTGGTGGCTCTGGTCAGGGAACCCCTGTCCCACATAGTTGGGTGTTTTCTCTTCTCTAACACAACCCAACACTTCAAATCGAGAAGGGAAAATACGCGAGGTAGGGTTACTTCAGGGCCAGAGTGTAAAACAACTACTAAAATCTGAAAAGAGGAAAAACTCCAGGCTTTTCTGACTTTGAGCACTTACTCCACAACAAGGCCAGCTACTTCAGTCTTTCATAATGAGGGGCAAGACTTGCTCTGTAAACAGCAGTCATGTTGAACTTTATGAAATTTTCCATCCAGTGACCAGTCTCTGCTGTCGGCCGATCCCTAATCTTGGTTATTTTGTAATCTTTTCTCTGATCTTTGTAGTATTTTCTAGTTAAATTAAGTTAAAATTGACTGCTTAAACAGTGAAACACCTAGATTACAGGGTAGATTCTCTCAGTTCTATCTCTGCTCACGATGGTGTCAAAACCAGAAGCAGGATTTCTGGTAAAGCAGGAAGTTGAACCAGAAAGTAGCGTAATAGCCACTGGCACACATTTTACATGCCTGTGTTCAGACAAAATGATGCTAGATCAAACACAGTCAAAACACTAGTACCATAGACATAATGCGTCTCCACATTTCACAGTAAAATAGTCACACAATGCAGACATTTAGATCTGTTTGTGGATAATGCGCTTGAACAACACCTCTATGACGGCAGCATAAGCAGAATGCAAAAACAATGGCAACATGACTGCAGGGCAGTTCTCAGAAGGCTACAGGCCTATTTGGACACTTTTACATGGGGAGGTGGAGTAATGCCAGTTTACCACAGGAAACGTAAAAGTATTGTTTATAACCAGCTCGCGTACGGTGATGAGAAATCTCGGTATAAATGGCAGATGTGAGTGGCTACTTGATTTAAGCCCTGCTTTTAATCCAGAACAGAGTAGAACACAATTTTATTCACTCGTCATATTGTTTACCACAACTGTCTAAAGTGAACGCACGATGTCATTAGCATCGCCAGTTTTCCGTAATTCCTTTGTTCAAGTGAAGTGGAAGCATAACGTTACATATTTGGAATCCATACTGATGCAGAAGGCGCTAATGCAGAATGCTAATAGACTTTACATTACCCCACTCTGCCATGTAAAACTAAACCCACCTGAATGACACCTACATAAGCCCTGCATGACAACCGACAACCAACAGTTATAAACACTCACTCCAGCAGCGTTCGCCAACTCTGACATCAAATTGATATAAACTGGTATTCAGGTATACGTTTTTTAAGAGGTATCCTGGGCATAGTTACAGTTGCTAGGTTATGAAGGCCCAACAGGGTGAACCAATTTGCTACAGCAACACTCTGAGGTACTCTAGTACTGCATCTCTGGTAAGAACACAAAACAGAGGTTCGCCAACAGTGGGTGCAGCAGCTAAACCATGACCTTGCCCTGAAATTGAGTGTCTGTATTTTTTTAAACAGAGAGCAAACTGCCATGTTTCCTTTAAAAGGACCCCCCAGTTTTAAGTTATTCAGAGGGGGTTCATGAAGGCAATTAGGAGAGGTTGTTATTCTATGTTCTGGGGTTAATTGACAGACTTTGTAATTCAGTGTATATGACATTGTTTATCTCTTTTTAGGCTTATTAAGTATTAATTAGATCACACTCTGTCATGGAACATACACTAAGCTAAGAAGTTAATGAAGTTAAAGAAATGCATGTTCATATCACTTAAACTGAGTCCATAAAGAATGCAATAATAAAAACGAATAGCTGTAAATGATGTAGAGGTTAAAAAAATCAAGGTACGACTCACTGGACTATATCAGTACATCCTCCGTACCTATATTTAAACTGTCCGATTCGGAATTCGCCAGTCAATAGTCTATTGTTTGTTTGCTCTGGACGTGAACGAACGCAGTGATATGAAACACAGTGCGGCGGGTAAGCCTAACACATGCGCCCGGCCTGTTCACGTTACTTTCTGTGATAAAATCAGTACACAGATCAGCCGAAATAAAAACACGTCGGCCACTTGATAGCTCAGTGCTACGAGCCAATAATAGCTGATTACGATCGTCCACACCTAAAGATGCTGAACCTGAAAGAAATCAAATTTGTCTCCCTACACAGGGTGAAAATGCAGCTGTAGTGTATATATACTGTGAATGTATCCTGGGAAATAGCTGTCCAATATCTGTTCATTTACCTGCTCAGCAAAAGCCCCTTCAGAGAAGCGATCTCAGCCTTTAGTTCACTGATGCTTTGAGACTCCAGCATGCGGTTGGTGGTGGAGGAGGCCTGCGGATAAGAAGAATCCTTTTAGCCTTATAATAGAAGGAGAAGAAACAAGTTCCCATATAACGCAATGATTTGAGCTTTATTAGAGAACACATAGTGCATAACACATACATGAGTCATGCATTTCATGGTATTCGGTCATATGTAGGAAAACCTCTTGAATGTGCAGCTTATGCAAAACCCATAGAGTTGCTCACTGTCCTGGTTCAAATGGTACATCTGTATCACTCACTAGATCAGCACATAGACGGTACAAGCTTTTTGATAGTAGAGCTATGGACTCAGTAAATGGTAGTAAAGGCTCTCTCTAAACTGTGTTCTCCATCTGCACAGATGGTCTAGGGGAAAAAGAGGAAACGGTTCATGAACTCAGGATCTTCTGGAAAAAAGGCAAAGAGAATTAATCGCACCATTTTTACATATTTTTCCATATTTCCGACTACTGATTTGAGCAGGACAGAGGTGCTTGATAAGAGGTCTCAAGCACAACAATGGAAGCATTCATCAGGCAGCCACAAGTCAGAGGGGTTTTTATTAAAAGGAGCGTTATCACCTACTGCTTGGCAAGGGATGAATTGCTGCATGGAATGATGGCCAATTGAAATGGCCTGCAAACATTTGAATAACAAATGACTTCTGGAAAAAAAAAAAAAATCATCCATCTTTTTTTTTTCTTTTAAATAGACAGGTGGCTGATGATACCATTCCGCGTAAGGAATGTCTCCTGCAGAGCTAGAAGGAACTGTAAAGAGCATAAATCGAGAGCTGAACAAAGGCTGCCAGTACAGTATTTTCATACAGGGATGCACTCTCTGTTCCGCTGTGCTTTCTCCGAGCTCTCACCACAATCACAATTTTGGAGAACAAACTCCACTTCAATACCCAAAGTGGGGCAGTCCGCATGCCCGGACTCCACTGCAAGCGGATTAAGCGGGGCTCCCGAGCCCTGTTCAGAGGAGGAAATATAAGTCTTGTAAACTTGCGTCGAGTCACAGGGGTACCTGAAGCTTTGAACCGTCCACAAACAAACAGCCCTCATTCACCGCCTAATCCCCCTGTCCTCCTGCCCTCCGAGGAGAAGTGGGGAAGGGAGAGGTGTGGAAATGAAGCAAAAAGGGCTTGGGGAGGGGGTGGAGGGAAGAAAACTAAAAGTAATTAAGAATGCCTCGCTCACCAGGGGCTGCTAGTTAGGAAGCAGGGACCCCCTGTCGAGTAAAGCGGGATAACTTGGACTCTTTCACATGTAATTACATCCAAAGGAAATTAATTGAATCACATCTGAAAGGGATCAGACTCATTTACAGTGTGGGGTTGGAAGGGGAGTATAGGGGCGGCTAAGGTTTGGGGGGTTTCTCTCCTATCTGCTCCTAAAGCCCCCTCTGATAAAGTGCGGCGTTTTCGGAGGGCACATCTGATCCGGGTTGAGCGCATTAGGCCCGCCGAAGACACTCTTATTACAGGCCTCACCTCATTACGACCATCATAATCCCCAACTCCCCATGGCACCCACATAATAAGGCGGGAATGTGCCTCTCGCTCATTTTACCTGTGGAAAAAAAAAATTAATTGCTTCGGCGGCTGAGCTTACACTCCGCAGACATAAAATCTAAATAGCGTTTTTCAAACAGTGTGTACTCGAGGTCCTGCGACCTGCCGTTCGGTTCTGATTTACAGCAGGGGTCGCGCCAACCAGGGAAAAAGCATGCAAGTTGTTCGCAGACGACAACCTGACTGCTGCCAAGTACAGTCAGACGCTGCTCCACAGGTAGGCCTGCCTCTGTTCCCTTTCTGGATCGCTTCCTTCATACGGTAAAGGTAATCCTCATGGAGAATATCATGCCCCTCAGAGAGGCTAACTCGCACGCTGAACAGCAGCGAAAACATTGAATACATTAGTAAATGCCTGCAGACCATTAGCAGTGGATAATATCTTAACAAGGACAGTTTAAAAACGTCTGAATGCAAATTAACTCGCAGCTTCTCTCCCTGATAATATTTTCCTCGTGTAATGCATGTATATTTATGGTGGAATCAGCTTGAAACTAAATCCCTCAGGAGTGTTTCCAATGAAAGCACTGGTACAATTCATTTCAGCCTGTTTATGCACTACCCCAGTGGCGAGCGCTTCGGCTACACACTGAACAGCTCCCGATCTTCCATGTGCAGCCACTAATAAGGGAAATGTCTCCATTTTTTAAAAGCATGGGTGATATAAAAACCCTTAGCTTATGCTGATCATTTCCATATCTATGACGATGATAATGATGAAGATGAACCAAAGACAGCCCACCCCCAACCCTTGTGTAAAAATTTAACACCAGGCAATTACCTGCCTAGAGCAATAGAAGTGTGAGTGTTTAAAGGGCACATTTCTACACGCGTTCTTGCATTTTATAGTACTGCGACAGTCAGAACCCACTTCTTGTTTGCTTTATTACTTAAAAGCACAATACATGTTAAACACAGAAGCCTTAATAACTAAAAACACAAATGTGCGCCCAGTATTCACTTCCATCACAGCTTCCATTGCACATGGTTTCGGTTATTTTAAAGAAATCTGAGGGCCTATTTTTCCTGGAAGTCATGGAAGTTGGCTGCATGTTCTGCTTCTCACGAGAGAATCCTGACACATCCAGTGTTCAGGACAGTTTATCTCCAGCTAAAAAAGCTTGTGTGTGCACCCCCGTTTAGTTGTACACACTAAATTAGTTATTTGACTGGTTATGATGCTATTATCCATTTAAAGTAGGCATGTGTTAACTCTAGCTTTGAGGTTACTGTGCTAAACAACAAGAACCATCTCAAGTACCATCAAGTACCATCTCAAAATCCATTGGGCGATTATATGTAGCATCTTAATATCATTAGTACAGTGTAGTAACTCTGTTTCAAACATTTTATTGTGTTTTTAAAGTTAATTCAGTTTAATATCACTAATTCCTGCTTGATCAGCTGCACCGTTTACAGTGAAACAAGAAAAACAAGAGTTCAGTATCATAGTTTTAATGCTGGCAGTATCTTTCATAGGGATCAGCACTGGCCCTTGTTTGTGGCAGTGTTTGAGCTCAAGGGTAGTTTGGACTTCAACCAGTTTCTACTAGCTTTCTACTAGTTTTTCAAGGGTGCGAGAGAGTAAGCACTTAAAAACAGAAGGGAGAAATGATAAGTGGAATGTACCTGTACTGGCCTAGAACTTACTTCTATCCTAACAAACTAGTAGCGTTAAAGAACATTTGCTCAACAAACCTACAGCAGAAGAGCTCTGTGTGTTACAGCATTCAACCAGGCCAGCAGTTTTTAACACCGCTTAGATCTGATATTACTGTAGTGAACTAAACAGACTTTATTGTGTTTTTCAAGTTAATTCAGAGAAACAGGAAAATCCAAACAAGAAGCTGCTGAATAAGAAGTTTGAGTTCAGTTTCATAGTTTTAATGCGGGCAGTATCTTTCATAAGGAATCAGCACTGGCCCTTGTTTGTGGCAGTGTTTGAGCTCAAGGGTAGTTTGGACTTCAACCTGTTTCTACTAGCTAGAGATACATACTCTGACCGAGCACAAAGCACTTCTGTAAGTCTCTCTGGATAAAAACCCTGAATGTTAATGTGAATAAGGAGATTTCAGCGATCAAAGTATGGAGTTTATACACAGAGCTACTGATAGATACGCACTACGGTAGGACATTTCCAGAAGCATTCGTCTTTCAAAACTCTTAAAAAGTGAGGACCGCTCCGTTCGCCCTGACGGGAGCATTTAAGGCCGATTCAGCACTGCGTCACTGCTGAGGAGCTAAGAACGCACAGAATCGCTAAATGATTTTCGACACGTCGTTACGGTAATAAACTGCAATATAACTTTAAAAAACTCAGCATATTAAAAAAAGAGTGCACGCTGTAATTCAGCGTATGAAATGTTTATTTAGCAGCTGAAGAAACAAGAGTTGCCATGTGTTTTAGGTTAAAAGCACATTTCCGCGTTAAAGAGTTTTAATTGCCAAGGCTGCTGCGTTGGGCTCGGCGAGGAGAAGCCCAGAAAGGCAGGCCAGAAAACCGCAAAGTAAAATGATAACTAGCTCAGCGGCTCAACATGTGTTCTTAATCACACGCTCCGGACCTGAAAACAATTTTCACAATTTCCCATATGGTTGGAGACAACAGGGCCCGCGCCTCGCGCGAGAAAATTTAAGATCAACACTTCGGCTATAAAGCAGAGTTTATGATTTGTTTAATGGATGTTTTGATGTGAAATATACTTTTATACACTGCTGTCTTCCAACAAGGCACTCACGGTAAATGACGACAACACTTTTTAATTCAATTTAGATTTTTAACAGGAATCTATTTCTGCCTCTATTTGGCTTGGGCCTGCTGGCATACACTGAACAGAGAGCTTATGAATGGAGAGCGCTGAGCTCAGAGGCAGTTCAGCTCATGCGCGCTGTCTGAGCCAGTTCACGGAGTGGAGTGACGAACATTAGGAGGGGACTGGGGCGAGGGGGGTGGCTCTAAAAGGAGATAAAAAATAATAATAATAAAAAAGGGAGAAGTGGTGAGTTTGCAGTTGTGATGAACTTCAGAGGGGTGAGAGGTTCAGATTTTTCTCTCGGATTTGTACAGGGCCAGATGCGTTCGCATATGTTTTCCTGTGAGATCCAGATGCTACATTCAAACACCCATGTGCTTAACAAGCTGCGGACATAAAACATCGGCTCAGCCGCGATTCCAAAGCGCTTTTTGGCGCCTTCCACCAGATGATTTATCTCAGCATCATCAGATACAAAGTGAGTAGAGTTTCATATTCGAGCTATGGAGATGATGCGCTTTTTAACAGGAAGCTCGTTCTGAACGCCAGCTATTTCTCTCAGATGAGCAGGAGACTTTATGGATCGTAAGCATATGTCTTCAAAAGCGAACAGCAACAACGCAATCATGATGAGCACTCTACTGAACGATAACGACACCGTAGTGCGCTAAATTAGCATGTGATTAAAAAAAACCAAAAAAAAACCACTCACAACATAGCAGCCACACAGCAGATGATTTCTCTGTGTTTCTTGCTCGCATTCTCCGTGTTTCTCGCTCGCATTGTTCATGATTCTTAGTCAGTTTACGTGTTTCTCACTCACATTTTCCCTGTTTCTCACTCGCATTCTCAGTGTTTCTCTCTCGCATTCTCAGTGTTTCTCTCTCGCATTCTCAGTGTTTCTCTCTCGCATTCTCTCTGTTTCTCACTCACATTTTCCCTGTTTCTCACTCGCATTCTCAGTGTTTCTCACTCGCATTCTCAGTGTTTCTCTCTCGCATTCTCTCTGTTTCTCACTCACATTCTCTCTGTTTCTCACTCGCATTCTCAGTGTTTCTCACTCACATTCTCCGTTTCTCACTCACATTCTCCCTGTTTCTCACTCACATTCTCTGTGTTTCTCACTCAGATTCTCTGTGTTTCTCACTCAGATTCTCAGTGTTTCACAATCAGATTCTCAGTGTTTCACACTCTGATTCTCAGTGTTTCTCACTCACATTCTCAGTGTTTCTCACTCACATTCTCAGTGTTTCTCACCCACATTCTCAGTGTTTCTCACTCACATTTTCAGTGTTTCTCACTCACATTCTCGATGTTTCTCACTTACATTCTCGGTGTTTCTCACTGGCATTCTTTGTGTTTCTCACTCGCATTCTTCATGATTCTCACTCACGTTTTCCATGTTTCACACTCACATTCTCAGAGTTTCTGACATACATTCTCCGTGTTTCTCACTCACATTCTCCGTGTTTCTCACTCACATTCTACGCGTTTCTCACTCACATTCTCTGTGTTTCTCACACCGTGATTCTCAAGAAAACGGTGCCACTGTTTGATTTCATTTATGACTACAGAGGACGACCTTGCAAAAAGGCCTTGCAAAAAAGAGTTTTTCAAGGGAGCGAGTGAGAGAACACTTAAATAAAATAAAAAAATAGAAGAGAGGAACGATAGTCAAATGTGAGTGACGAGCTAAGTGGACTGTACCTGTACTGGCCTAGATCTCACTTCTATCCTCACAAACTAGTTAATAAAACTACAGCAGAAGAGCTCGGTATGTTACAGCATTCAACCAGGCCAGCTGTTCCTAACACCGCTTAGATCTGATGTTACTGTAGTGAACTAAACAGACTCTGATTTTAGTTTAAACACATGAAACTAGGTTGTCATATGTCTGGTGCTGGATAATCACACCGTGGTTAACGCTTTTACAGACAGCGTCACATATACTGCAGAACATCAGAGAGAAGTGCAAATGTAACTTAACTACTGTGATATGCTGTCACATGGATGCAGTAGGAGTGATAGGAGTACAGCATGTGATCCACCACTGAAATACAGAATCAGCTAACGGCTGCTGCAGGTACTAAGCTGAAGTTGCTGTGAAACTTTTTTTTAGCTAGTTTTCTTTTTAGCTAGTAGAAACAGCTAACCTGAGAAACTAACTCTTTGGGAAATGTTTCACTTTTTGGGAAGTATTTATTATGTTCAATTATTAACCTATGTTCACAATTAACCGTTAAAACTTCCGGACAGGAGCAAAAAATTTGCCTTCAAACATATAAAAATGTAATTGACATTTACTGTGATTATTACTGAAATTGATTGACATGACAATTTTATCCAGATAACTTTTCGGCCATATGGCTCAGCCCTAGACTACATAGCACAGTCATGAGCTCCAGTGTCCAGCAAGTACATTTTAATGTGTGGTTAAGTCTCACTCTGAACACTCTCTCACTTTTTCCAGTGATTTTGTTGATGTGACAGCATTTAATTCAACTTAAATACAAACCCCAGGGGTAAGTTAGCCCTGCTAACTTACAATAACAATACTGGTTTCAAAATGACACAATTCGTTCCCACTCTAGTAAGCCTACATCTAGCAAGTCTACATTCCCACCAACTGTAGACCAAAAATTCTCATGATTAGTCCCTGGATGTTCCCAGTACAGGATCACACCTCTGGCTCCACAAGACTAGCTACTTCATTGCTTGGCAAAGTGTTGGCAAAACATAAATGGCTATCTGGGCGTAACTTTGGGTGCAAAGTCCTTTAAAAAAAAAAAAAAGGTCTCTTTACAACGCTGCTTGAGGAAACAGGCCTCTGAACCCCTGAGATCAAACAACTCTGCAAACATGTAAATCTGGTCTTTAACTACATGGCCTACATACTTAAAATTAAAGGAGACTAAGTGGTTGTTGGCTTGAATGCAGAGCTCTAGGAAAACTACCAGTGATTCTACCGGTGACCCCCAGGACAGTCCATGTATTTGTCCATTCGTGCCAACTGCTATCCAGACGTATTGAGATAGGATGGGACTGTTTCAATTCACTCCCACTTTTCATAAAGACTCAGTCAGAGACTGCCTCAGTCAGAGACTGCCTCAGTCAGAGACTGCCTCAGTCAGAGACTGCCTCTACCTGTGCAGTTTCTAAAGCATCCAGAATTCAAACAGAGATTCTCTCAGCTCTTCTTTGTTATTTAGCTTATTAAACTGTAAACACTGTTTGACCAGAGGAGGATGGGTCTCCCCTTGTGAGTCTCGGTTCCTCTCAAGATTTTTTCCTCCAGTCAGAGGAAGGGAGTTTTTCTCACTGGGGGATATATATATATATATATATGTTAAAACTGTCTGTTTTCAAACTGCTTTAAAGCTGCTTTGTGACAACATGGTTGTAAAAAGTGCTAAACAAACAAACTTGAACTGAATTGTATTTGTACCATCCAAACTTGCCTCACAAAGATAGAGCAAGAACGTTGAGCCTCCCTCATGTGGAATCCCTGAGGACTGGTTTGAGAGCCACAGTTTTCACCTTCAAGTGAAAAAATCTTTAAAAAGACTAAAACTGTGTCTAATATAGTACAGCTCTAAAAAACACTCCTAGCAGCTTTATTTTTAAGAGTGCACCCAAATTTAAACGATTACGACTTTCAGACGGCATCTAGGAGGGGCTTCAACCAGGCCTCTTGTCAACTGAAAATAGGTGCGGTGATGACGACGTGCTCTTGTAGCCGTCCCTGGAAGGCTTGCTTTAGCCTTCTGCTGATGCCCTTACATGCACTTTATTGGGCTCCTCCAATATACACTCAGCCCTGTTTATGCACACTTCTGATTTCAGCAGCATATGAGCCATGTCGACACTAATCTTTTCATCAGGGCAAGGTACCCATATCAAAGTGAATGATAAACGTCAGCTGTTGTTTTAAGTTAAAATGGCCTTGTTTTATAGAGGAGGCACCCTTGAGAAAGAGAAAGAGGGTGTGTGTGTTTGTGTGTGTGTGTGAGAGAGGGGTGGGGGTGGGGGGAGTGCTGACCATAAAAACACTACTGAGGAACCTTATTCATACCACAAGGACCAACACTACAAGTTCCCTCCTATTCATGATATCTTGGTGAGAAATTACCACTTGGCGAAGGAATGTGAACTCTTTCTACCCAGAGGACAGCTGGATTCTCTGTCTTCGTCCCTCTTGTGCACCCTCCTGTTAACCCGTTCCTCTAACACAGAAAATGATGGGGACAGTTTTCTCTGAAAGGGATTCCTTACATTCCTCCATGCTGAAGACTGCCATCTGAACAGAACCCAGACATATAACGACATAATGAATGAGTGATGCTGAAATCGTGATAACCCAGTGACGGAGAGGAAAAACACTCTGGGGCTGTTTACCGAAGATGAGAAGTCTAGTTCACATGGCATGGAGGGGGAGGGGGGGGGTTATTTTAACTGTATACTATACTAGCTTGTCAGAGAAATAAATGTTTACAGTTTCAGCCCCTAGTTAGCATCATCTGGTAGCAGTTAACTACATAACACTGACATAACCATGTCTTAAACATGTCATAGGAGATTTTATTTCATAATATAACAGTGTTATCTTACCATTACTAGTAATAGTCATGATTAGAGATCGACCGATATTGGTTTTTCTGTAGCTGATGCTGATGTTGATGTTTAGAGTTCAGGGTCAGCTGATGGCTGATATGTGCTGCTGATATTTTTGAGCCGATATCTAGACGTTTTCTGCTTTATTTGCTGCTAAAATGTTACACTGGTAATAATAAGTGGATGCACAACATTTCTGAACTTAACATCATTTATTGAATACTAACTTAACAAGAAAAAATTAAATATTATATCTGCCCCCAAAAATTACAATGTGACCACTTAACTGCTAAAAGACTGTAACATACATCTCTTCATACCCAAACAACTAACAAGTTATTAAGAAGGAGTGCACTTCACAGTCAGGTTTTTATCGCGTTGTAGTAAAATTGCAAGAGACAGAGAAAAAAAACGCGTGCAACATGAGAGAGAGAGGAAAAAAAAACATGCTAATATGCTGTGATGGTTAACACAGCGGCTCTGTTATGTTTTCTTTAGTTACGTTTGGCTCGACTGCTGGAAGCTGAGTAATATCTGGGAAACTCTGGCTATACCAGAGAGACTCGCTGTGTAACAGTAACGGCCGACTGATATATTGGTCGATCTCTAGTCATGATGTCTTAATATTTGATGTCTTAACAGCTAAATCTAAATAGCAACACAAAATCTAGTTAGCAGTCATGACATCAGGTATTAAAAGAGCATCCAACCTACAACAAACGCCACCACATGAGACTGGTTACATGATATATTTATATGGTTATAATAAAACTTCTGCCATGACAGTTATGTAAGGTGTTACCAAATAAGTGCCATACCACCAGCTGGTCATGTCACCTTCTCAGAAATGGCCTTAAAGGGGACCTTAATGCTTGTGTTATGTAGATGTGCATGTAAACAGTCTGCAAAGTTATAAAACCTATTTTCTCAGCTGCCTGATACACCTTGTTGGAATTCCTTCCCTGTTCTCTGTTACATGGGTGACATCATCTCGTAGCTTGGTATGCTCTCCCACACAACACACAGAGAGCTCAAACAGTACCATCTCACCCATCTGAAACGTCCTGCTCCGGGCTAGCTTGCGAAGGCTGATCTACTAACTTATTTTACCTGACTTTCAGAATCGGACTCTGGCTCAAACTGTTTTGACCAATCACCAATCAGAACCGAACACACTGGGCTCATATTGAGGCGGAGCTTAAAGACACAAGAGGTCTAACACAGCAGTTCAGACAGCAGGTGAAAAGATATACAGTGTTTGGCAAAATTGAGGCATGAAAACTTGCTATAGTGGATGCAAAAAATCTTGAAAATAAAGAGATCACCTTTAACAACGAGTACCTGGCAAAGGGATCATGTTAAGGGATTCATGTTTTATGGCAGCAAAGTATATTTTAATTGATATAATCACAAATATGAGACATTTTACAGTTTTTACTGCTGAGTTATTAACATATGTAAGTCTTTGTCTTCTTGTACTGAACTCAGCATTCAAATAATGTTAGCTTGAACAGCTAACAGAGTTCTCGGGTACCCATGCAAATCCCTAAAGCAAGGACCACGTCATGGAGAACAGTGTAAAAAAAGTGTGTTTGTATGAAGGGGTCACCTGAGAGTTCGCCAGCTCCTGGGACAGCTCCTGTATTCTCTTCTGCTGCTGGACCAACAGTTCCTGCACTGAGGCTAAAGTCGTCTGCAGCTGGGTCACTGCAGACAGACAGAAAGATATAAAGCCCTCAGCATCAATAAATCCATACGTGTTTAGTGCAGATTAATAACAACAATAATAAATAAGTAATGGTTCTATATATATATATATAGCGACTTTCTCATTACCAAGCTCATGTTACAGACCAGGTTACATACCAAACTACAACAAAAAGAGAAGCATTGTCATCTAATCACCTCAAAACAGAGGCATTAATAACACAACAAACAAGAACAGTGTCATGAACAGGAGTGAGAGACAAAGAGTATGACGGTTAAATGTTTTGTGGATGCAACAAAAGATCTGTCCCCAGCGATGTCCAAGCTGAACTCAGGGACATATAACTGAAAAACAGAATAAAAACATGTTCAACAGTCTCCGCCCCAGAAATGTTTGCTCACGCTGCTCGTAGATTTCTGTCTGGCTCCGCTTTCCTCTCAGTCAGTAATAGAAGACGACTACATTTGTTCATGATTAATCACCAGTGTCTGATCTTGTATCAGCCCACCGTCTCTAAACCTCCATTAGCATGGGTTAGTCTCTCTCAAACTCTCCAAACAATCAACAAGACGGAGAAAAAAAAATCCCCTCATTTGGGAGCCTGCGGAGGAGGCTAGACAAAGTGTCCTCACTAATCTGAGTAAATATAGCTCATTTTCCATCGACTCCGAAGATTGTATTATTGCCAGGTTGAGACGGTCCCGAGGATCAGAGAAAGCCCAGGAAAAAACAGCGCTAACAGGCCAAGAGTTGGTGTTATTAATGGGGGTATCATTTCAAATAACCCAGAGCACAAGTTGCTCTCCCCCTGTTTCCAGTCACACATGCATTCCCAAACAATGCATTAAGTTTCCAAACTGATTATGTTACAGAAAACCAATAAACGCCTCTATAAATCATGCTCTGTAAAGTGTTAAATCAACTCTAATTGGATTAACATCAACAGATATTATTAGCTGCCGACTGTTGGCTCTCTGCTGCATGGTTATAGGGCTTTCCTTTCACAGAAACAGCTTTTCAACACACAAGTCGGGGCACATTACATGTGTTCTTTCTCCGCTACTTGCTCCACGACACTGCTCAGCCACTGACGTGCGACAAGAATGGGGACGGAAACAAAAGGGCATTAATGCAAAAGAGTCAGCAAGTCGCGTAGACAACTCTATAAAGAGTCTCTTTGCATGCTTAGGCGAGTAAATTAGCCAGCATACCAGTCCATTATACCGGATAGCAATCTCCTGATTGCAAAACCAACTGACTAGTCGACCAGACCTACTTAACACAGAGTGAGAGTTCAAGTTAATTAATTCTTGTGAGTATTTATTGCACAGAAAACAATAAGACCATCCCTACATCTCCACTACATTAGTACCTTGAGGCTTACACACACCCATAGGGCGATATGGTTAAAACACATAATAGCAATAGGCAAAGACCCGCATTACTGTGATATACCTAGTTGAGCCACATTATTATGACCACTTCCTACTCCTACTATGGCAGTGTTATGGTCTGCGGGATGTTTTTGTGGCATTCTCTGGGCACACTCATCCATGCTGAAGGCACTCTCAAGTAATCTGAGTATGAATCCATCCTTGCAGATCATGTACACCCATATATGGTGATTGTCTTTCTTGGGGCGAATGGGATCTTACAGCAAGACCATGGGACACGTCACACAGCTAGAAACGTCCAACATTGTTTGGCAGAACTGACCAAGACTTTTAAGTACGACCCTGGACCCCTAATTCCCCAGACTTGAACACAACTGAGCATCCGTGGGGCCAAATCAATCGTCGTGACAGCTCTATAGATAATCGCCCACGCGCCCTCCAGCAGCTGTGGGATGCACTGCAGTCAGCATGACTCCGGATACCAGTGACAACCTACTAGGACTCTATTGAGTCTCTCGGCTCTGTCTAGCTGCACATGGTGCTTATTATGGTCACAAAAAAAAAGTTCAAATTACAAAAACGTATCAAAAACAAACCAGAGCAGTCACAGATAAAAGACGGCAGGCCATTTCAAATTATATTATAAACATATTATTTATATTATAGTACTACATTAAACTTAAGGCAGGTTAAGAGTGTTGGATAGAGAGCTGCTATAATCAGGCCCACACAGTTCTCAAATAGTTTTGATCAGTGGTTATGTTTATTTTACCATTTTTATATCCTATGCTTTTCGTTTAAGCTTTGCTGGCTGTTGATACGGTCTGTGTAGTTAAAGGCTCTAGATAACCTGAATCCCTTATTTAGCAGCTTTTCAGTGTTCTAGAAATAACACTGACCGCCTTGATAGGATGATGTAATTTACTGTGATAACGGTAGCATATTGTCATACTGCCCACCACTACCTTGGACCGGATATTCACTCAGCGGTTCATGTTTTACTTTGATGACAAGTGGCAACTGCTTAGAAACTGCCCACACTGTGAGCTCAGACGTGAGAGATGTGAGTGAAAAAGCTGCCATTCACGCTGGCCCGGTGGAGACAAGCCCTGTCTTTGTAGAAATCGAGTGGGTGAATCTGAGAAGCTGCAAGTGGTCTCCCAGCTGGTGCGAGGAACCGCACAGTGTGTGTTGTGTAAATTATTCAGTAAATGCCTCTATATACTGTAAACTACACATGTCCAGGCCTCTCTGGTTCTTTAATGGCCAGCTGGTCACCAATATGCTCTCAACAGACAAAGGGGCCGAACAAGCAGCACAATTCCATTACAGTCTCTCTCTCTCTCTCTCAGTCTCTCTCTCAGTCTCTCTCTCTCTCTCTCTCTCTCAAAACCCTTTCATTAACTGTCTGTGCAAAAGTTGTAGGGAAATAGAACCAGAGTCCAGGCCTACTCAGAGGTAGAGAGAGAGGTAGAACAATCGGAGAAAGAGAGTGAGTAATGCAGCTGCATTCAAAGGGACACATCACTCCATCGCGCTCAGCACTGGAGAAATACATGAACTTTAACAAAGGGTGCAGACAATTGGCAAGAGAGGCAGTCAGTTGCTATTACTCATGTTGTGAGGAGAGAGAGAGGAACTCACTCTGTAATTGCAGCTCTCTCCCAACTGTTAACTGAAACAGTCATTAACTACAATAGCAGCTTGGCTACTGCAGCCACAGCAAATTAGATCAGCAGCGTGACTGACTGACTAACTGAGGAAAGGTGGGCTATTCTGAAAGGGAGAGGAGGACGGAGAAAGAGAGAAGAGAGGGGGGACAGAAAGACAAAAAGTGAGTGCAAAGAAGCAAAGAGACAAAACAGGGAAAAAAGAAAGAAAGAAAATTGAAAAGAGGGAGAAAGAGGGACAGAACGAGAGAACATCAAGAACAGGAGAACAAGAGGAAAAACAGAAAAGGTAAAGAAGAGCAAAAAGAAAAAGAATGAGAGAGAAAATCTGACAAAAACATGAGAAAGAAAGAAAAGAGAAAAAAATTAGATAGAAAGAGAGAAAAAAACAAGAGAGTGAGCTGTAATAAAAGAGAGCAACAGTGAGAGAAAGAAAGAAAAAGAAACAAAAAATCAAAGAAAGGTGTGATGAGAGCGTGATGGAGGAGAAAGAGGGAAAGAACCAGAGGGAAAGAACCAGAGGAAAAAAAAAAGCGTGACAGACAAGCAGGTCAAAAAACGAATGTGAGAGACAAGAATGTGTTGACGATGGAGAGAGAGAAAAGAATAAAAAAAACAAGACAGAGACAAGAATGAGAGAATGAAAAGGCAAGAAAAACAAGAAAAAGAGCGACAGACAAAAATGACAAAACAGAGAACAGGATAAAAAGGGAACGTAAGAAATAAAGGAAAGAGAAAATAGAGAATGAGAATAGGGAGAAAGGATGAGACAGAGAAAGAGGTACAACAAAAAAAAGAAATAAAGGAAGAAATGTGTGGTGACAGTGTGATAGAGAGAGAGAAGAGAGAGAGAAAAAGAGGAAATGACAGAACAAGAATGCTAGAAAAATGACAGAGCAACAAAAAGAAAAAGAAAGTGAGAGAAAGAAAAGAAAGAAAGAGATGAAGAAAGAATGAAACAAAGAGGCAGATGAAGAAAAAGGAGAGAATGAGGAATAGAAACAGTGGGAAAGAAAAGAGCGCAACCAAAAACAGTAACAGACAAAGAGAACACGTGAGAGCTACAACAAACAATACAAAAAAGAGAGAAGGGCAAGAATAAAGTAGGGAAGAGGACAGAAAGAAGAGAGGTAGAGCATGACGAGACAAGATAGAACAGGTGAGAAAAAACTGATGGAAAAGCAGAGAAAGACAAAAAAAGAAGATTTGAGAGAGATGAGTGCAAGTAAGAGTGAGACAAAGAGAACGTGAGAGAGACAGAAAGAAGAGTGAGAGAGAGAAAGAGACAAAGAGTGATGAAATAACGACAGTATGAAAGGAAAACAGGGGCTGAGTGAGAGACAATGGTGGAGAGGTGTGGGGAGAGAGGTGTGCGTGCTTTTTTAAATTAAAGGGAAATTCGACTTCGGTGCTGTTCTTATCGCTGAAATCTCCAACGTGACCCTAAACAAAGCAGGAATGATGGTAAACCCAAATAGAGCGATGACGAGACACGTCCCATAACACGAAGGAAGGATTTTTTTTTTTTTGCATATATGAACCAAAATGACAATGAAAGAGCTCATTTGTTAATCAGATGCAGAAAACCACACTCAGCCTGCACGCAATGGCTCGCAATTCAGGAGGCTTCCTCGGGCACTTCCCAACCCCGGACAACGACGCAGAGATCACAATCCACAGATATTACAAATCTCCTAAAACAAGATGTAGATGACTGAAAACACACGATGGGCTTATCAGACGCGTGAGCTGAAAGCCAGCACGTCCGACGTAACGTTTGTAACTGGTAACGTCCTCTTTTGGGGAAGCCCATTTGCGTATTTTGATCTGCCGAATCATAAAACAATAGCAGGGACAAAAGCCCACAGCAACGGACGGCAGGGCCTGTTTGTCCAGGTACAAACCCCATATTTGCTTTCACTGCTCAAAACGCTGAAAATCAGTACTGAACAGAAACTCGTTTACTCCAACAAACTCTACTGAGATAAAAAAAAACCCAAAAAACAATAACAACTTATGCAAAGTCCCCAACACCGGTTTCGACAAATTTTCATTTTGCAAACAAAGACTCATCAAATCAATATGTAAACACATATACCCGCAATCCCTGAATACAAGAGCCATATTCAGCTCTCTCTCTCTCATACACACACTCACAGAGTTCAGAACACATACTAAATCAACCTTTTCAATAACAAAAGGCTCATTTGGTTGCAGACAAGTGCATAAATGACTGATATATGTTAGTCCGGTCCAACTTCAGAGCCTTTAAAGAATTATGAGGAAGCTGTAAACATAAACGAAGGGAACAGATGGAATGAGATGTGTCCGAAATGATGAACAGAGCTGTGGATGACACGGCATCAAGGATTAAGGTACAATACAGTTCATAAGCAGAACGCTTCATATTCCATCCAATCTCAGGTCAGATAACATGACAAGAACATGAGTGAACAGATCATTGCAATAGCGGGGCTGATGAAGAAAAACGCCCTACTTAACAACTTTGCCCATTTACTGTAAAGCTGAAGCGTATCTGTGCAGGATGGTGATGATGATAAGCCTACGCACAGTTCGAGGAAGTAAACTGGAACAGCAGTCAGTTTTGTTTTTATAGCACAAAAATCTTTAAAAGGCATCCTACAGCCTCCCTGGTGAACCTTCGTTAACTACACTTTACAGAACATATCGTTTATCTTTTGAAGTCTCTGCATTTCCAACACACTGCAAGTACAACACTGAAAAGAATGAAAAATCTGAAAAATCAGATTAAAATAAAATGGAGGCCTTTGTCATTTAATGTCCTATTAAGCCCAAACAAAGGACAAAATCTTTTCTTTTTTTTTTTCAAAGCCTGTAAAATGAAGTGAAAGAGATTAAAACAGAAATGCTGGAAATGTCATTCAAATGTTGAGGCTGTTCTAATTAATGTAATAGTTTTACTTTTTTCTATTAATTATACATACATATAAACATAATTAACAGAAAAAAGTAAAACACTATATATATATATATATATATATATATATATATATATATATATATATATATATATATATGCGCTGTATCTCCATTTTCAACATCAGTTAAATACAGAAGCTGTCATTTCAATTATGTGACAATTTCTTGTTTAATAGACCAATGAAAATGCTCCAAAATCATTTGGGAAAAAATTAATCTGGTTCCACTGAATTACATTAAAAGAAAATTTGTTTTGTATATATTATATGTATATATACAGCGTTCTAAGTAACTAATATTTTAAAGGGTAATACACTGAAGGACACCTTTAGTATCCACAAATTCCCCTTACATAGGGGAACACCAGTAACTTTTCAAATTTTCTGCCTAATGAAATCTTTAGGATGTACACAGTCATTCACAGTGGTTTGGTGTGAAATGCTCTTTTCTATAGTAACTTACTCATATACCGGTTACAGTCCCCCCCACAGAAACATATGTGAAACTGTAATTAATCTGCTCCCTAATGCCTGAGACATGTTATTGATAGTTTTAAGGTAAAACTTTGGCCTAAATTGAACATTTGTATGTAGGGAATGCAAAGCAAAATAGTTTCCCAGCATGCATATATATATATATCAAGAAGGTTTCAGAAACCAGTGTACAAGAAAGCCATAATAAGCAGTAACTTTGTTTAGAACCGTGAATAATTCTGACTTGCTATAGTTTCTCTAGAACAGACTACACTCGGAATCACTGGTTGTTTGATTTTGGAGAAACTCGAAATTCTTCCTTAACCCACATGAAAATAAAACATCTAAAAACACTGTTTTGGAGTTACTGACATCTACTCTGTACTGGTTAATATTGTATATTAAGTAACAAAAATGTCTAACATGGTGATTCCAAACTTCTGAAGCTTCTCTTTACACACTAAAGTGCAGCAGAGCTGCGGAGTGTACAGCAGACTAATAAGCAAAAAGTTTCTCAGGGAAGTGTCCCGCTTTCATGGTTGCTGGCTTGTTTAATTACGGCAGTGAGAAGTAGCGAGTGGGGGCTGGGGAGGGAGGGGGTGGGCATCCCTCTCTGACAGCCCAGCTCAGTTTCCTCACCTGTCTAAGGCGCAAGACGCACCTGTCACTGCACACTTAATCACTGGCCCGCTCGGGCTCCAGCCAGGGAGCCGCACCACCACGGCGAAAATTAAAATGAACTTTCTAACCACGGCAGTTACAAAGAAAAAAAAAAAATTACAAAAAAAAAGAGAAAAGAAACGCTGTCATTCCCCTTCCCCTCATTAATATTCCGAGGTTAAGAGCTTTTCAGCGAAACGTAATTAATTGAGGCTGAGCTGACAGTAAACAAGCAATTTCAAATTAAAGCGAAATGACAGGACCGTCATTTGTAAAATGTGAGCAGATTTTGGCGACAGATAAATGAAGGAAAATGTTAAGGAGGAAAAAGTGATGAAGATATTAATCTTCACCTGTCTGTGTCAGCGTGCCACTCATCTCGATGATGCTGCTCTCGATCCTCTGCAGATGCTTCTTGTCCTCTTTGCTGCCCATAATGAGGGGAAGGATGTATTTCTGCAATTAAAAACATGACACGCTATTAGAATTCCTCTCAGGAACGGGGAAAACAGGGCCACGGGCGAGGGCATGTTTAGCAGCCGCACGCCCACAAAGGGACACAGATCTGCTGCTTTTCTCCAAATGGGAACCAACAGAAAACCAACACGGACTGGCGTCGGGTTCGGCGGCGAACCGGACGGAGCCCGTGGCTGATTTACAATGCAGGAATTAGCAATCAGAGGAAAAAAAAGCAAACAAAACGTGAAATGTGTGTCGTTTTTATCGCAGTGGTGTTCAGAAGCATGTTCAGCTCAAGCTGTGCATTTAAAAGCATAATTAACACACTTATGACCACATTTAGAAAAAAGTTTTTTTTTTTATCCCCCCCTCCCTCCCCCTTACTCTCTCTCTCTCTCTCTCTCTCTCTCTCTCTCACCCTCCCTCTGGAAAGTCTTGTGGTTTACTCACTTCATCCAGTGCAATTTAACTCAATAGCTGACGCACAGGCCAAGAATTAAGCAATGGGGCGTGACTTTGGGTTCAACTTCATTAAGCCTTTTTGCCCACAGCCTGGCTTCTCCATTCCAACGTGTCACCTTCTGAGGACAATTGCTTGTCAGACTTAAGCCTTGTTCAACAACACGTTCATACACACACACACCGTGCAGCTAGGTCGGAGGGCTCGCACATCCTGAGCCTGAGACACTGACTGCTGATTTCACCTCTCTTATAAACGCACTGTATATGTTTAAGGCCCTTTCCTAAGATAACATGGCTCTACTGAGTAACAGCAGCCTCAGCAGGCCTGGACACGCTGGGAATCATATATATATAAATACACACACACACCAGCGCTCAAAAGTTTGGGATCACAATGAAATGTTCTTGTTTTAATGGAGTATCTTCTTCCTTAACACAACAATGGACTGACGGGTCTCTAAAGAAAGTTGTTTCTTTCTGGTCATTTTGAGTCGGTCAGAAAACCATCAACTGCTGATGCTTCAGATACTAAACTAACCTAGAATGTTGTTCTCCCTTTTATACTCACTTATTAGTAGAATGTTTTTCAGCTGTGCATCACAATTGAGCAAAAGTGTCCTAACAACCAGTTAGTCCAATAACATCCTTAACTTGGATTGGCGGCCGTACCAGGAGATTTAGACAGAGGACTGAGAATTGCTGATAATAGGACTATAGAACTGCAAAATGAGCCTCTATACAAAAAAAGGCTTTAATACAAACATTTTTATTATTTAAAAATCATCTGCTACACTTACATTAATTGTGAAATGGACAATATTGTTTGTGAATTGCAAGAAAATTGCATGAAATTAAATTCTAAAGTGATCCTCAACTTTTGAGTGGTAGTGTGTGTGCGTGTGTGTATGTGTGTGTATATATATATATATATATATATATATATATATATATATATATGAAAAACAGAATTGCATTTTTACAGGAGAGGCCAAAAACACACTTTACTTTCAAGGTAAGTCAATGGAACCAGAATCTTTTCCAAACTATTTTGGAGCATTTTTATTGGTCCATTCATCATGAAATTTCCACACAATATAAACGACTATTGGCGTTCAAATAATGTACAAAACTCAAAATCGACAAATATGTATGTATGTGTGTGTGTGTATATATATATATATATATATATATATATATATATATATATGTATATATGTATATATATATATATATATATATATATATATATATATATATATATATGTATATATATATATATATGTATATATATGTATATATATATATATATATATATATATATATATATATAGCACAGGTGCAGATATAGTACAGTGTAAATATCTAAACAGCGCACTTTATATATGCAAGAAACAAATTTGCACAGATGCCTCAAAAAGCAAAGTGTTAAAAAAAAGTTTTAGTGTTAAGTGTGTCTTTACCTTGACTGTATTACATTCATTTCAGGAGATCCGCTTTCAGCTTTTAACAAACCTTTAAAGTTCAGTCTTAAGAGTTGGTTGCAGTTTCTGCTTCTCACTGTCCAATCAAACCCAAACACACTCAGTGATGTTGAGGTATGGGCTCTAAGGTGGTCAGTCCGTTCTGTATTTGTTGAAGAAATGAGGGGTGGTCTCTGATATTTGCATAGTAGTGTAGTTTAAGTGTCTGCACACACGTGCATATTCACATAGTCATCTCTTTGTATACCAATGTTCTATTTTTTATTGTTTGTTTACTTTAATAAGCCAAACTATCTCTTATATTATTTAGTAAATGTTTTTGTGAAAACATTGACCTTATTCTCTTAACCGAAACTTTGTGGAGAAGCTCCTTAAAAAACATTTTGCTTCAGCACTTGGAATATCTGAGTGAAACGCAGTGTTGGGGAGGATCACTGAATAGCATTTGGTATTTTCGCTCAGTGATGAGTTTAATTGGTGGGTGGAGGAAAAACACATAAGATACATATATAGTCGCTGTCCAAAAAAAAAAAAAGTCTCAAAAATAGTAACTTTACAGGAAAAAAACCTTCTTAACTGTCAGTGTAAGTCAAAGTAGAGAGGTTTAATTCCCAGCAATTCTGGAGCGTTTCTATTAGGCTATTCAAGACATTTCTACAAGATGCAAGTCTGTAAAAAATTGGAAAAATTATACAGGTTTTGAACATTGATAATATGGGGACAATCTAAAATGAGAAGACTCTGTAGAGGTGGGTCACTTCACAATAGAACTCAAGAATCTGATCATTAAAATGATATGAAATGATGAACCTCGCTTAACACGAGCAGGAACATAAACTAACACATTCTTATTTGAGTCTATAAACTCTGGGCAGTTGTGGCCTGAAAATTAGGGAAGGTCGCCGGTTTGATCCCCGGGACTGGCAGGCCACGACTGAGGTGCCCTTGAGCAAGGCACCTTGAATAGTGCTGCCCATCGCTCTGGGCATGTGTGCTCACTACCCTCTAGTGTGTATGTTCACTAGTGTGTGTGTATATGTGGGTTTCACTGCACGAATGGGTTAAACCCGGAGGTCAAATTCCACTGTGTACAAACACATGCGGCTAATTTTAGTTCTAAATTTAAAAAAAAATCCTAAACTACACTACAGCACAGTAACTGACACACTGACATCACATTATTTTAGCTTAGATTTTTTTTTTCACACAACTGGAACATTATTTTTCTTCTCATATCAAATTTATGTATCTGCTCAGAAAGTATTTTTTTTTTTTATTTTATTTTTTTACATGTTTTATTCTAGTTCAAAATTCATTTAAAAAATTCTAAACTATTGAAACTCTACAGCACAGTAACAGACACACTGACATCACATTTTTTTAGCTTAGATTTTATTTTTATTTTTTTAACACGACTGGAACATTATTTTTTCTCTCATATCAAATTTATGTATCTGCTCAGAAAGTTTTTTTTTTATTTTTTTTATTTTTTTTACATGAGTCTTATTCTAGTTCTAAATTCCATACAAAAAATCTAATCTATTGAAACTCTACACTACAGCACAGTAACTGACATCACATGATATCTCAGCTTTTTTTCACTTGACTGAAACATTAATTTTCCTCTCATATCAAATCTTTTTTATTTATTCAGAAAAATACTAAAACACATACCGAGTTTGTAATGTGTTGTCTGAACCATTTCGAAACCTCTCATTGAAACATTATTATATGTACTAGATAAATAACTGATTTGGCTAATCAGTAGTTCATTACGAGTGACTGATGAGCAAAAACATGGAACCAAACTTCCTCTTAAATATGACTATTGGTATTTATACTTATTTGCATTTATTCTTATAGTGTGTTTTTACAAGCTCATTTATTACCAAGTTTTTAAATCAGGTACTTAAATCCGGTAATGAACTGACTGAAAAAAAAAAATTCTGTTATTTTTTAATGAAATTAAATACTGAAGAAAATGTGGAAAGAACCCAGTATTATTACCAGTTCTCATCTAATACCTGCTTTAACTGCTCAGTACTTCATTAATCTAAATCAAGATTACTGCTGAAGGAACTGAATACATTCATACAATGTCTGGGGCGTCCAGGAGAAATCTGGAACTACCCTTTATTCTTCAAACTGGAGCTCAAGATATGATCTACTTCTTTCAAAATAAAATATTTATGCTACCATGTATTGTATTAATGCTTATTTACATCTGTTCTAATGATATCTGGCGTAATGTTACTTGTGAAAACAGACTTATTTCTAAGATAAAGGCTTTTAAACAATCAGCTGAGGAGCCTCTGATTTTTACACAGTAACGTATGAATGCATGTCAGGCTCTTTGTGTGGTGGATATGAACAGTTGGCCTGAGCAGGTTTTCACAGCAGCACAAGCGTTGTTGACACCGGCAGAAGTAATAAACACTTTTAAGTTGAAAAAGATTAAATGAGTGTCAGTGGCGGGGTAATTAATAAGAGGGCTGCTGTGAGCGGTGTTTACTCCGTGCTCTATAGCATAAATAAAGGATGGGCCGAGCGTGGGGCATATGGAGGCAGCTCCTGTGACATGACAGCAGTGAGAGCACTCGCACCAGGGAATAACACGCCTGCAGCCACACGCGCACCCACCCTGCACAGCCGAGAGACTGACAGCAGACAGCACAGCCACAGACCAGGAGAGGAGAGCAGAGCAGACAGGAGCAGAAACAGAGAAGCAAAGTATACACGAGTCTCTGCGAGGCTGGAGTCACTGTTTCTAGTGGTAAAACTTGTTGCTGATTCAAGTATATAATGACTAATATGACGTTAGTAGTTAAGTCATAGATTTTAATCAATGTGTAGTAAGCTGTTTAAAAAAATAAGTTTTAGAATGATGAAGCTGCAGAACATTGCTAAATAACCTGGAATAAAATTAACGTTCAGGATGTGTCACAGTGAAAACCACAGTGCAACCACAGTTCACATGAATGTACTCTAAATAGAGAATCAACAGTGTAGTATTATATCACTTCTAACTGACTAAAATACCTTTTAATGTGAAATTTTGAATGTTCCACAAAACATGAATAAAATAAAATGATCAAATAAAAAAATTTAAATTGCTAGCAAAGTCTACAAAACCAATAGAGCCAATTTATTTACTGCCCAACCAGTTAACCTACAAGTGTCCACTGAATATTTGAAGTGTAAAGTTTATAAATATAATAAAAATATGAATATATCATATATTGCCTTTTTAGTATTTACAACATTTAGTATGTACACTACCTGTCAAACATTAAAATACTACCTGTCAAAAGTTTTAGGACTGTTCTAAAACGTTTGACTGGTAGTGATCTAAAACGTTTGGCTGGTAGTGTATCTAAAACGTTTGACTGGTAGTGATCTAAAACGTTTGGCTGGTAGTGTATCTAAAACGTTTGGCTGGTAGTGTATCTAAAACGTTTGACTGGTAGTGTTCTAAAACGTTTGACTGGTAGTGATCTAAAACGTTTGGCTGGTAGTGTATCTAAAACGTTTGACTGGTAGTGATCTAAAACGTTTGGCTGGTAGTGTATCTAAAACGTTTGGCTGGTAGTGTATCTAAAACGTTTGACTGGTAGTGTATCTAAAACGTTTGACTGGTAGTGTATCTAAAACATTTGACTGGTAGTGTATCTAAAACGTTTGGCTGGTAGTGTACTAAAACGTATGGCTGGTAGTGTATCTAAAACGTTTGACTGGTAGTGTATCTAAAACATTTGACTGGTAGTGTATCTAAAACGTTTGGCTGGTAGTGTACTAAAACGTATGGCTGGTAGTGTATCTAAAACGTTTGACTGGTAGTGTATCTAAAACGTTTGACTGGTAGTGTATCTAAAACGTTTGACTGGTAGTGTATCTAAAACGTTTGGCTGGTAGTGTATCTAAAACGTTTGACTGGTAGTGTACTAAAGCGTTTGACTGGTAGTGATCTAAAACGTTTGACTGGTAGTGATCTAAAACGTTTGACTGGTAGTGATCTAAAACGTTTGGCTGGTAGTGTACTAAAACGTATGGCTGGTAGTGTATCTAAAACGTTTGACTGGTGGTGATCTAAAACGTTTGACTGGGAGTGTACTAAAACGTTCGACTGGTAGTGTATCTAAAACGTTCGACTGGTAGTGTATCTAAAACGTTCGACTGGGAGTGTATCTAAAACGTTCGACTGGGAGTGCATCTAAAACGTTCGACTGGTAGTGTATCTAAAACGTTCGACTGGTAGTGTATCTAAAACGTTCGACTGGTAGTGTATCTAAAACGTTCGACTGGTAGTGTACTAAAACGTTTGACAGGTAGTGATCTAAAACGTTTGACTGGTAGTGTTCTAAATCGTTTGACTGGTAGTGTACTAAAACGTTCGGCTGGTAGTGTATCTAAAACGTTCGACTGGTAGTGTATCTAAAACGTTTGGCTGGTAGTGTATCTAAAACGTTTGACTGGTAGTGTATCTAAAACGTTCGACAGGTAGTGTACTAAAACGTTTGACTGGTAGTGTACTAAAACGTTTGACTGGTAGTGTATCTAAAACGTTTGGCTGGTAGTGTACTAAAACGTTTGACTGGTAGTGTATCTAAAACGTTTGACTGGTAGTGATCTAAAACGTTTGACTGGTAGTGATCTAAAACGTTTGGCTGTTAGTGTATCTAAAACGTTTGACTGGTAGTGTACTAAAACGTTTGACTGGTAGTGTACTAAAACGTTTGATTGGTAGTGTACTAAAACGGTTGACTGGTAGTGTACTAAAACGTTTGATTGGTAGTGTACTAAAACGGTTGACTGGTAGTGTACTAAAACGTTTGATTGGTAGTGTACTAAAACGTTTGATTGGTAGTGTACTAAAACGGTTGACTGGTAGTGTATCTAAAACGTTTGACTGGTAGTGTACTAAAACGTTTGACTGGTAGTGTACTAAAACGTTTGATTGGTAGTGTACTAAAACGGTTGACTGGTAGTGTACTAAAATGTTTGACTGGTAGTGTACTAAAACGTTTGATTGGTAGTGTACTAAAACATTTGACTGGTAGTGTACTAAAATGTTTGACTGGTAGTGTACTAAAACGTTTGGCTGGTAGTGTACTAAAACTGGTACGTCTATCATGAATTTGACTCTAGAACAAATACCTGTAACCCAATGTGCCATGATTCATATTCAGACAGATTCAGAATTGTTAAATGCAAGACATTATTGTGATGCAGCTTTTAGAGGCAATAAACTCTTTAACATCTGGTATCTATCACCACCGCTGTGAACAATTCTGACTCTGTATGGTTTTCTAGAATGGAGCAAACTATATTAAATGCCAAACCCACCCACTGGCCAGAACACAGCCGACCTGCCCTCTGGTTCCACACACACAAACACATATGTCTGTTTATATAACGTGTCAGGACACGGGGGTCTCGTATATCATATATGTATTAGGAACTGTACATGTACAACAGTGTGAGGAAGCAGAGACCATCCTCAAAACTGCAGGGACATTCTTACACACCCCAAAAGTTCAGTCTCAGAATCTGATTGTATTTACCACGTTTCACAGCACACGTAATCCCAAACATATCCAGTGATACTGAGAGCTGGGGTGGTCAGTCCATTCTTCTGAGCACAGTGAACAGTGTGAGTACTGTGTTGCCTTACAACACTTTGCACGTACGTCTCCATCACGAATCTGATTTAACAAACATGCCGTGATTCCATGTCACATTTAGACACATACTCAGAACCTGTACATGCAATACACTATTGTGATGCAGCTTTTAGTATCAACAAACTCTTTAAACATCTGGTATCTATCACCACCACTGAACAACTCTGATTCTATTGGGTTCTCTAGAACCATTGAGGAAATCATATTAATCCATTCACATATTTATTATTTAATTCCAAAATTATTTTTTATTTTATTAAAGAATCTGATAAGCATGATGAAATTATTTACTCCCAGTGATAACACAGTAATATCACAGTAGACAAAAACATCAGATTTTTACAACTTAATAAAAACTTAAGAAGCTCTTCAAACAAAATGATAAGCGAAGCCGAATGAAACCAACCACTGTGAGACGCTTTGCAACTAAAGGCTTCTTCTAGAAACGGTCCCCCTGCTTGTTTTTGCCTCCTCACTCATCCTCAGGTTATCTTTCAACCTGTTCTTTAAAATAGATCAATCTGATGTAGTTAACTGACCCACGTCAGCCCACTATTCCACATCTGCTCTGTTGTATGTTTGTTGCAGGTTTACTGCTCAGCTTGGACACAGTTTTAAAGGGTCTGTTCTTCCTTTGCTGGCTTAACAGGCAATGTTACATGTGTTTCGTTCAACAGAGTGAAAGAGAAAGGGGAAACGGACCTCTTTCAGAACTCAGGTGTGTTCTTGTTCACTTCATGTGCGAGGCCAGTATGAAAGGCCACACCGGCTGCTGATGGAGGCGGTCGCTGCTTTCAGGTCCAAAAAGTGCTGCCTTTTACGTTTATGATCCCTTTAAGCTTTTCCGCTGTGTGCTGTTGGGGCTGTTCATGATAAATAAAATCATATCCACTTCTACAGTGATACACCTCCACCTGACAAGCGAGTCCACACTTCTGAACGGTAGCACAGTTCATGCACTGGAAGGCGGCTGCTGAACCAGACCAGACTTCTGGAGAGAAAAACTCGTCGTGTGGAAAAAGTGTCTTTCGCCGTGGAGTCGTCCCCAAACAGAGTTTAACCCTCACATTAATAACGGGGGTGCCGTAGCTGCAGGGCCATGACTGCAGAACTTTATAGGGCTGTGTGTATGCTGACAGCAGCAGAGCGGCGGCTGACTGAAGTGGCCGTGTTGGAGGAAGCTCAGAGCAGTCGCTGCACAGACTGACGCCAAACCCACCCACTGGCCAGAACGCAGCCGACCTGCCTTCTGGTTCCGCACACACATGCGTACATGTCTGTTTTTATACAGTGTCAGGACATGGGGTCTCATGCATGTCCCATATGTATTATAAACTGTACATGTAGAACACTGCGCAGAAGTCAGAGACCGCCCTTAAAACAACAGGGGTATTTATACACACCTCCAAGGTTCAGCCTTAGAACGATTGTATTTAATGATTCCCACAGCACATGGATTCCCAAATACATTCAGTGGTCAGGAGTGGTCAGACAAATTGTTCTGAGAACACCAGCAGCGTGTTTGAGGTGCATTTATTTATTTTTTTTTTCCTTTTCTGATTTTCTTTTCTCACATTGAAAGGATGGACAGAAACACCAATAAATGTTTTCAGATCTGAAGTGTTGTTTATCAAGTTTTGTGTGTGTTAAGACCTGTTTTCTCTATTTTCCTTAGACTTTCCTCTTCCTGATGCAAGTCGATTACCATAAATCTAATCTCATCTGAAATAACTTGTACTGGTGGCCATTTTGACTGGAAATGAATGAAATGATCTGCCGTTCCTGACATTTCTATGGAACTCTTAAGTACCTATAATCAATATCTCCCATATATATTATATATAAGCCCTTTTATGTAAAAACAAATGTATACATAAGATTTTAAATACAAACCCACTCAGGACTAAGTTGTTGTTTCTATTAAGACTCCCCCTGTTCTCTGTTACTACATATATAGTCCTGAAAATGTACAAAAACAAACACACACACACGCACACACCCCAACATGCGTACAGTCATGCACTCCTAAGCATGACATCATGGGAGTACTCCAGCCTAGCACTACTCGCAGTGGAAGGGACCCAGGCCCAGGCCCTGCGCTCCTCCACCTATAAAAGCCAATAATGGAGTCCACATGCCCCTGCGGCCGGTGTGGGATTACGGCTCCTCGGCAACGGGGTCTCCCCTCAGCGAACAGGCCTGGGCCGGTGTTTTGAAGGGCTGAAATCAAAGAGCCTGGCTCTGGGTTTTTCCGACAAGAAAAGTGAAATGAAGAGAAAAGGGCTGGAGATGAGCTCATGCTCACGATGCACAGTAACTGCCCGTAAGAAGACAGGGTGATCTACACACACGGGCCAGCAGCCTCGCCGTAAAATAACCACAAACTCCACTAAAACAGGAGCCGCGCCAGAGACCCTTGGCGCATATGTTTTCCGAAATGAAATATTATGAAGAAAAAAAAGAAAAAGAAAACCAGAATCTGCAGACAGGACGGATTAGATATTAAACAAAAAAAAGGATCATAAACCAGGAAACATTTCAGGGCATGCAGGAACTTACCCGGTACAGGTGATGGAAGCCAAAGGCCATTCCTGCCATGATGATGGCCAGGGCACCATAGTCTCTCCATCTGTAACCAGGGGGACCTGCAGATAAACACACAAACACAGCAGACACTGACAAGAGCTGCAGTCATCATCCAAACTGCACCACAGGACTAGAAATTGTCTGTGTGTGTGTGTGTGTGTGTGTGTGTGTGTGTGTGTGTATGTATATATATATATATATATATATATATATATATATATATATATATATATATATATATATATATATATATACACACACACACACATATATATACACACACACACACACATATATAAAAAAAATTACAAAACATGTATCTTTTGTTGATTTTGAGTTTTCTACATCGTTTGAACACACCACTGGTCGTTCACATTGTAGGAAAATTTAATGATGAATGGACCAATAGACGTGCTCCAAAATAGTTCAGAAAAAAATTCTGGTTCCATTGACTTACATAAAAGTAAAGTATGTTTTCGGTTTCTCCTGTAAAGTTGCAATTTTCTTTATTGGACAGCAATGATATGATTTTTCTTCATGCATCATAAAACCCCTTGGGTCCTGAATTTTAACTGATCTAGTTATATATATATATATATATATATATATATATATATATATATATATATATATATATATATATATATATATATATATATATATATATACACACAAACACACACATATCAGGGGTGGTCAGTCCATTGTACTAAGAACATCAGCAGCTTGGTTTCCCAATTATCTTAATTAGGGCTTCTAGTGCCTTTCAGTGATATGCTGTGGAATTTTATTTAATCTACTGAAATCTACAGTCTGGGCTAACTAAGCCAACTAGGCTAAATCAGGTTTGCATAAAGCATAAATGCTCAGTAAGCATTGGTTCGGAAACTGTGCAACAATGATGTGCTTAAAAATCATTGTGATATCAATACTGCCCAGTACTCAGTAGCAGCAGAAGCACGTTGCAGCAATGAGCCCATTTCTATTTCGTACTTTATCTGCAAGAAAATGACCAGAAGTAGCTGCATTACTAAAACGAAATGCTACATGAGTAACAATAAAACCAAGATAAAAAGGCTGGTTTCGCTGAACTATGGGTGAAAAAGAGACATTCTCTACTGCACTGAGTAAGCATGCTGGAAAGTCCCGCTTAAAAAAAAAGCCTGCGGACCACTTAAAGCTGGTAGAGCTGTTACAAGCGGATGATGATGCGAATTACACAAAGCAGCACAGGAATAGTACATTTTCATAACCAGTGTACACTAGTGGCATGGTAAAGTGTGAACCTGCTTTCAGAACTATCTATCAGGAAACACGCGCCACATCAATGACTCCCACATCATCATCTACTCATTCTCAGAAAGACACACATCTGACCCAGAAAGAAAAAAAAAAAACAAAAAAAAAAGAGTAGAGCAGGACGATGCACATAGAAAATTATTCACAACATACACTTGCTCGACATTGACTAATACACACACTAACTCTTAGTTTTAGTTCGGAAAACAAAGTAATAAACCTGACCTTCACTTTTCAACATGCACCATTACAACTGCTGACGCAGTTTACAGAACTAGAAACAAAAAAGAAACTAATAATAATGTTATATCTTAATCCTAATCATTTCAAAACAAATATCATGACTGAATAGCTAGACTTTTTCTCTATAAAGAGAGTAAAGGGTGCACATAATCAACCACTGCACTGAAGTACTGTTTAAAGTTCAAGCCACTAACTAAAAAAAATTATAATAAAAAAAATAATAATAAAAAAATAATATATATATATATGTGTGTGTGTGTGTGTGTGTGTGTGCTGGGCTGGTGTGAGTGGATCAGACACAGTAGCACTGCTGGAGTGTTTCAACACCTCAGTGTCACTGCTGGACTGAGAACGGTCCAACATCCAGCCAACAGCATCCTATGACCACTGATGAAGGAACAGAGGATGACCAACAAAACAGATAATAGAGCAGACAGTGAGTGAACACTGTGTTTAAAAACTCCAGCGGCACCGCCCTGTATGATCCGCTCATACCAGCACAACACACTAAACACGACACCACCACATCAGTATCACTGAGAATGATCCACCACTCAAATCAAACCTGCTCTGTGGTGGTCCTGTTGGGTCCTGATCGATGTATATATCGTCGCTGTCCAATAAATAAAACATGTATCTTTTGTTGATTTTGAGTTTTCTACATCACTTGAACACATCACTGGTCGTTTACATTGTGTGAAAATTTCATGATGAATGGACCAATAGGAGTGGTCCAAAATAGCTTAGAAAAAAATTCTGGTTCCATTGACTTACATTGAAAGTAAAGTGTTTTTGGTCTCTCCTGTAAATTTTGGAGAAACTTGTTTTTCATTGGACAGCCACAATATGTTTTTTTTCCATGCATCATCAAAACCCCTTGGGTTCTGAATTTTAACTGATATAGTTGGATTTAGTGGCAGTTTATTAATGTTTATGTAGAGAGACTGTCAGAAATCTACATATAATTAATAAAACATTATATATATATATATATATATATATATATATATATATATATATATATATATATATATATATATATATATATATATATATATATATATAATAAATTAATAAATTAAATTAATAAAAAGATAAATTAATAAAAACATGTTGGCATCGACCCACAATTTCCATATTGGAGAATCCCTATAATAAACTAAGGTGTTCTAAAATAGGTCAAAGCCTGATAGGAACTCTCACACAGGTCACATTTCAGCCAGAAGCAGTCGCTCCTGCTCATGCCAAGGCAGCTATTTCCGCTGTGGGAAAGCCCTGGCAATAGGTAAAAATTATCATGCAAATAACCGTAGACTAAGCAGAGAAGTAATTAAGGCAAGTCTGGCTGTGGCAGGTCAACATGTCAGATACAAAATGCTCCATTTTGTAACATACTGAGCCTGGGGAACAGGTGTGTTGCAGTAATTTGTCTGAATCTGCTCTGCTGAATACAAATAAACAAGCCCCCTAATAGACTTACAAGTGAATGGGCTTCTTTTTTTTAAGGCTACATTCCTCAGCATTTGAGAAAAAACAGGTGCCCATGCTTCAACGAGCAGATGACAGTAATTTCTGATGACATCTTGCATGATTTGAGATGCGAAAAAAAAAAAGAAAAAGAAAAGAAGTCATTCACAAAGCCGGGTTTGTTTAAACTTGATTTCGTCGGGTGATGTCCGATGCCCACGGGCACGTCAACAAAATTCCCATCAAGCCCTTCTTTCCCCATTCTCATTCCTCAAATAACTGTAAACACTACCTTAACTGAACCGCTCGGTGTGTTTTGCAGGTAAACCGCTCTTGTGCTTTGCAAGAGTAGCTGGAGACGCTGGGTCCTTGAGTCCCAGACTAGGCGGTCCACTTTGAACGAGGTCCGGACTTCTTCCAGCGCCCGAGCTCGGTCTCCTCCTCCACTTCCCACCAGTACTTTTCATTTGGTCACTTAAGGTGTGAGCCTGAGCCCCATTCCCCCTTTTTCCAATCTCCTCTCAAATTTATTGGGTTCAGAGAAGGCCCTACTGTCCTTCTGCGGGCTGAAAATAGAGATCAGAGTATCCATTACTCCGACAGAGATGGATGCAGGTCTCTGTGCATCGTCCCCATAACAAGGACATCAAAGAGAGGTAGCCCCCTCTTTTCAGCCTGACCCCCGTACAAGACTCCCCGCTCTCACCTCATTATGCACTTCTCTTATAGCCGTTTTGATATAAAACCCCCCGCAAGAGTCGGCCCGGAGCCTAACTACACGGCCATCCCATCAACAGTGCTTTCATTACAAAACATGAGATGCTGGGGAGTCAAGGACAGTGTGGCAATAAATGAGGGTGGAATACATCTGGAATCATTGTCATACGGGTTAAGCATTATGTGGACTTCATTCTGCATTGGTAAATCAGCGGCCGGCCCGGCACTCATAACCCTGCGAGGTAATAAAGATACAGGTTGGAGCAGGCCCTTTCCCTGACCAGCCCCGCTGCCACATGCCGGAGATTGCCATGATGGAGTGGGCACCGTATCACATGGCCCACACCGTCACCCGGTGTAGGGGAATTAATTACAGATCTACGCAAATGGGAGGTCATCCGCTGCCATAAGCTAACCTAGAACAGAGTGATGGGATCCGTATAATGGCACCCATGGACTGTACATGGTTGAGATTTCAGCATGAAGCGCATACATTTGAAGAGGCTTCTACGTCCACTTAACTGCTCTGACATTGTACAACGTAAAGCGGGGACACTAAGCAGTAAGGGGGAAAGAAAATATCGAAAATATTGAATATCGGGATATTATGTTTGGTGATACTGTATCGATTCTCAAAAACACAGTATTGATACACAGATTCCTGGCAGACAGTGAATCATTGTGTGTTGTGTTTAAACCTCTGACCACTAGATGGCAGTGTTATAATCCATTTTCAGCTCCACTCCAACATTAACAAGCAGCACAAGGGCGCAATGCTACTGTGAGCATTGGCAAACCTGTACCTGTGTGTTTTAATAATAGGATTTGAAAAATCACGATATATCACGTTGCTGGCAGTATCGCAGTATATTGTGATATATTGAATCGTGACCGCTGTATCACATTATGTATTGTATCTCCAGGTTCTTGCCAATACGCAGCCCTACTAAGCAGCAGCATTAAGACTGAGTTTAAAATAGCTATGTACAGCATGTCATCTCTCGGGAAAGCGTTAACCGATACAGCTTTCGGTTGGGTACTGAGGTGTCTGAAGCTATTCCTATGCAGAGTGTACATGTACGACTGCATTCAATCTGAGAGTGCTCAGTTTATAATGTATAAGCAGCTGGCAAACATGATCATCAATGCTTTAATATTTAAGAAAACACCTTCCCCATGCATATCAGCTGGCTCAATGTTAAGGCTCAGCTGTACTAGGCTAGAACCAGTCTTCGACACAATGGCTTGTTGCACCTATAGGACTCAACTAAAGCCTGGTTTACACTACATGACTGTTTGAGTGGTCAGATTTTTGTGCTGTTCACACTACATGACTGGTTGTGGTGTAATCGTGAGTCTTTCAGTTGTTGAGGCTTTCACACTACATGACTGATCAGCAACACAGGGTCATGAATTACAGGACTTTCCCTCTAGGGAACCGCCCACTCATCTGGCTGCTGTCCAAATACACACTCAAACTAAACTCTCGTTAGAACTAAACGCACGTGAGAACTAACAATACCACGTAGAACATACGTTATTTCTAAAACGGACGTCAACAAACAAGCAATAGATGTTATTAGTGCGCTGATTTGCAACGACAAACGAAAGAAGAAAAAGGAACGAATATGGACGAGAAGATGGATAAAGATACTGGGCCAGCAGGGACTGTCTGTTCTGCAGAGAGAGCTGGAGGTAAATATGTTATCAATGAAAACGTACTTGTCGCCCGCAGCCGCAGAGAGATTGCGTGAACGTTGATGTGGTTCTGTCTCTAATTGATCCCATTGGTTGTAGCTAGACGCTGCTGACTCACGATTGGCGACTGGCCTAGATATTAAACATGCTAGATGTTTGCCGAGTGTCTGCGATTAGTCGTTGCAACCACGATAAACAAGCTAGTTCATTGCGAGTTCATTGCATCTGCAGTTAGTGCTTAGTCATTACATTACGTGGTTAGCTTACTATTCAAAAGCCTGCAACGCTGCAGATAGATGGCCTCTTTCGGAATGATTGCAACATATTACTAGTTGCATGGCGAACATCTTTTAGCAGTTCACACTACACGACTGAGCGAGCGCCGAGTGGTCGCCGATTTTCCTTCGAGCAGAGGTTTTTGTCAGCAATCTACGAAAAACAGTCAGCAACTGAAAAACCAGGATAAAATCAGATGAACTAGGCATAAGGCAGTCAGTCATAGTCATAAGTCCAGTTTTCAGAGAGGACCCAATTCACACCATGGCACAACTTGTCTTTACACAGCGAAACTTTTACGCAACTAGTTATATGTTGCAAGTTGCCTGCAACCTAATATTTTTTTAAGTTAGCTGTCTGGTAAACCCAGCTGGTTGCAGAAATTCTACTTACAAGAAACTTTCACAAACGCTGCTTGCATGCTATGACAAGGACACGCGACACATGATGCTGTGTTTTACATCGTGCAATTCTAGTTCCGCTCCAGTCCAGGTTTCATGCAGGTTTCAAGCAGGAAAACTACCATACTCACAGAAGAAAAAGAAAAATGTATTTCTGGTCTATAATAAACAAAACAAGAACTATCCACTTTGACTGAGTTTATCAATGTATGGAAATAGTTGAAGATATCCGATTGCTGATTCTAAACTTATTCTAAAGTCATTCCGAAAGAGGTGATGTGTCTGCTGCGTTGCAGGCTTTGTAGAATAGTAAGCTAACCACGTAATGTTAGCTGACTAAGCACTAACTGCAGGTGCAATCAACTTGCAATGAACTAGCTTGTTTATCGTGGTTGCAATGGTCTAAAGAAAGCCTCCTGTTTTGTTGTTTTGTTCAAATTCAGCTCCGGCCGGCTGTTTCAAAGGTCTTAAAGTTACATTATAAAGTTTCAATCCACGACCAGATGTAAGCCCTGCTGGTGCAACTGGCTCAGGTTGTGCAATCCGGTGGGCTGCTTTGTATAATTACCATAAAATACCAAGAAGTTACCATCACTAGTTGGGTGGGCATGAAAAGCAATTGATAAGCAAACTGATGAACCCCGGACAAAATTACTGATACATATTTAGTACATCTAGGATAGTTTCCATGTGTCAGTGTGGGAGGGTGACCAGGCCTTTTCGTGCAGCTTTCACACATGAAGTTTTGAAAGCATACACATTAAAACTGATGGTATCTTTCATGTCCGCCCTCATGGCTGCTGCTGTGGTTTATTGGCTCCTTTTAATGCTCCATTCTGAAGCAGAGCCTCAGTCTCAACTACATATAATGCTGCTGCAGAGCTTACTTTGCAGAATAAGCTATTGCTCTATATCTGCATCTTTGAATTGCATTGGCTGAAACAAAAAAAGAATAATAAGAAAAACAACAGCGTTCCTGCCTTTTCCAGTAAACGAGCTCATTTATTCATCCTATTTTAACGTTTTCTCAAAAAGTTCAGTGTGTCCTTTTTGTTAAACCATTAAAAAAATGACTCAGTGGGAAAAGATGTCATGATGACTAAGGTTTTAACTGTAACTGCAGGACAACCCACTGTTGCGTGTGTTGATGAAGCATAACCAGAACTGAAATGTCAGATCACGGCTGGAGCGGAACGCAAGCGTACTGAAAATGGGGCAAAAAATAGGAACAGCTCATCAGTTTCAAGGCTGTTAATGATGATTATCAATAAACTGATAAGCGCTCTCAACCCCAGCCCTAGTTCTGAGTGACAAAGTGATGTACCAACCTGAGCTTGTGAGATTAAGACATCCAGACAGGACAGCGTGTTTGGGAAACAGAGCTAATTACTGGAATAACGAAACCGTCGTCTTCGCTTATCCAAACAACAGCAATTACTTACACATCGATTGGTAACCGAATACTTACTGTACTGTACAGGAGCCAGCGGAGGGCCCTGGATGATGTGTGGGGGTCCCACTGGAGTCCGAGCCAACGTCTCCTCCGTGCTGCCCGAGCGCTGGATGGCCAGCTCCACCTCCTCATCTGTCAGACCTGTGAGGGGAGAACAAGCAAACCCAACCTCGAGTTACAATGTGTAGGCTAACTCAGATTACTGTGGAGAAGGACATTCAGCAGAACACAAACATATGAGTCACAATGTAAAAAAAATAAATAAATATTATATATATATATATATATATATATATATAAAGGCCCAGTGTAATTAGTGAGGAGAGCACAAGGGAAGCGGTGTTCTTCTTCTATTGCTTGACATCAGACATCACTGCATGCAACTTGCCTATAAGCAACGGCGTTCATATAAACGAGGTTAAGCGCACTGAAGGTATTAGGAATAATAACAAGCATCAACTCTAGAGGTCTAAAGTCGGGTCTGCCTGGCACTGTGGAGATCTTCTCCATTACTGGCAGACCTCTACAGTGAGAATAGAACCCGTCCATTTCCAGCTGCCTTATTTCCCCAGGTGGAGCTCTTGGAAACCCCAGACAGATAAAATGCATTATTTTAATTTCTTCATTGTAATGTAAATGTATTACATAATTTTGCAAATGCCAATATAATCTAATCTTCAGATCTTTTTTAATGATTTTAGTCATGATTAAATTGCATAGAGGTCCCTGATGGAAAATGACAGGGGAGGGGGGGGGGAGAAAAAAAAATCTAATTTTAACACTTCCTTTTGTGGGGAAAAAAAAAAACGGAGGTGGAGGTGGGGGGGATATTTCCAACACTTCACGCAGCCAGTGGTCTGTGTCTTGTCTTTATTAAGCAATTCCAAAGCAAACAAAGAGCCAAAACTGCACGCACCTACGTGTGAAAAGGGTCGAAAAGCCTGGGAAGACGGTCTACTCATACAGCCAGAGCTGAGCTTTGGACGTTTAATGAACACATAAATGTGGTGGAAACATTATAGGCTGCCACCGCAATTGGCACATAAAAAACAAAACGTCCCCATTTAGAGCTACTGCACCCCCCCCCATATCAAACTGAGAGTTAAACTATCACTTTTATACATGCTCTGTATAATACTACATCCACTCCCTCGGTGACCTTTGTTTGTCCACAGCAGACTGGAGAGTGTCATTTCTGTCATTGTGCGTTTAGCCACACATCTCTGTGATCTGCGGTCTCTCTCTCTCTCTCTCTCTCTCTCTCTCTCTCTCTCTCTCTGCAGCCTTGGTACGAGTGTTGTTTACTGGAGACGTCCCCCTGGGCATTTCACCACTCTACTCCACATGCTTTCAAGCGACTCTGCTGCCTGCCAGGGAGCCAAAAGGCTGAGCTTTGCTCCAAATTGAGCTGTTTAAAGAGCAGACACTGAGCTGTTTTTGTGCTGTAATACACATATCAGAAATGTGGCAAATGCCAGTGGCACATGTGCTTAAACAGCACACAAAGAGCTCAGAGCTTGGCAGCGAACAGAGGCTCTGCCTGTTCGGCCCTGTCTACTGTCAACTGGGTATGAAATCCAGGACCTGCAAGTACAGAGTCTTCTGAAATGGAGGGCTGCTTAAAAAGAAACAGTATAATAAATGATGATGCATTAAAATAATATTAATAAAAGCAGAGAAAAACAAACAATTACAGGGAATTTAAGTAATGAAAAGCTGATAAAACTCAAAACGTCTTCATTAAAGGGATGCCTCAATGCCTTGAAACAATGTACACGTCCATTATTATATAAATATTACATATAAAAAAACAAGAGGAATGAAAAATAGTCAATATTCCTCTACTAGTGGGCCTCCAGTGATGCACTGTGATCAATCAAAAGCCATGTTCTAGTTAAGGCTGGAAAGTTAAACAGCATATTTAGCTTGTGGTTCTTCGCTCAGTGGACAAGAGAGCAAGAGAGCAACCATAATAACTATTTATTTATTTATTTATTTTTTTTTTGGCCCACCACCACCCCCCCTCATCGGAGGACTAACAGATCTTTATTATTTATTTACTTATTTACAGCATGTAACATTCTCATTCTTAAGCTATGTAATATTAGGGAAAGGGCTGAGGCTGGAGAGGGGGAGAGGAATAGATGGTGGACACATACAAAATGCAAGAAGAAGAGAATATACTACTACTAATAAAAAAAAAACAACAAACAGACAAAAAAAGTAAATACAAATGTTATTGACGATGTACACTGAAACATGTATAAGGCAGGAAACCAATAAAGAAAAAAAAAAAATTTCAATAAAACTAAATTATTTGTACAGTTACCTTTTAACATTATTTTTCTTTTTTTTTATATACGTGTGTGTGTGTGTGTGTGTTTGCATGCGTGTCGGAGTTTATTTCTGGGTGGTAATGTTGTTAGAGTGGGTAAGATGTATTTGGTTGGGGTAATTATTATTGTATAGAATAATGAGTGCTGGCCAGGGTGTGCTGGGTTTGTTGTGTTTGTTGAGGGATGAAAGATGTTCCACTGATGCATAGTCTGTAAGCAGATTTTTCCAGTGTGTTATGCTAATGGATTTTCTTGATTTCCAATTGCTTAAAATGGTTTTCTTGGCAATGGCTAATGTTATAAGCAGAATTTTAGTGTTTTCCTTTGTTAGATTGGTTGCTGAAGTGTCTCCTAACAAGCAGAGTGATTGGGATGGTGGGATTGGGTAATTGAGTAGTTTAGTTAATTGTCTGGTAACTGTTTAAAGGTGATAATAAATAAATAAATAACATGGCCATGTTTATTCCATATTTTTAAATGGTACTGACAGGTAAACTATATTGGGGCCTATTTGCTTTACGAAGCCTGGTTCCCTTTAGAGAGCAATTTGTAAAAATTATAGTTTAAATCTTGTCAAAATTCAGTAAAATCAACAGAACGTGATGAGTTTTACAGACATGATATATCTCAGATATATCTACTGAAGTTAGATTGCTAACCAGCAGTCACAGCCCACTGCGACTTGCAATACCACTGTGTACCTCAAGAGGTGATAGTTAGTTGCCAACCCAACATAAGAGGATTAAGAAGTAGTGCTGTGCCAACAGCACATTCTAACCTCTTGCTGAGTGTTGAAGAGGCTGCGAGTAAAGGGATAAAGTTAAACTCACAAAGTATCTTCCAGACTGGTAAGAACTGAAGAGGGAGGTGGAGAGACGATGCATTGTCCGCTGGTAGGTTGTTCTGGAGGACGAATTTGACACACTGAATATTTTCAACGAATTCCTACAACTTGCTCCTTTGAAGTACCTGAACCTTTTGTACGCCAAGATAGACTGACCCTACAAGAGATTGTTCTGATTTGATCTGTTTGGATGTGTTTCTCCTGCTTTTACAAGTACAACAAATGGAAGCTTTTAGATTTGCACCAAGTTTCAAACAGTCAATCCTTTATTTATTTATTTATTTATTTTTTACAAAACTTTAAATAAACCAAATAACATTCATTTAACATCCAGGATTTAAATTTTATTTCAACAAGATAGCACCATTTTAAAGGATTTTAAAATAGTTAGTCCTATAAACAGCATATAAACAGTAATTTAATGGTCACAATGTGCAGAAATGTGTTCTTTATTAAAGACGTATCAACTCAACCTGCTTTCACTTAGAAAATCAACAAAACACATCATTTGACTAGAGGCACAAACTTTTACATATCAGAAGGAGCACTGTGACCAGATTTTGCTACCACTTAAACTTATAAATAAATATTGTGAAATGTCATTTGACTAGAGGCACAAACTTTTGCATGTGACAAGTAGCCAAATAGCACTGTTTAAAAAAAAATAAAAAAATAAAAAAATAAGAATATATATATATATATATATATATATATATATATATATATATATATTTTTTTTTTTTTTAATTATTTATTTTTTTAAATTTATTTATGTTTATCTACTAATCTGATACAGCACTTCAGAGTACACCACGCAGCTGAATACAGTGAGTATCAGCAAACAGCAGAGCTAGCACGCGCAGCCCAGAAAACCGTACAGACCAGATCTGACCGGTACAACAGTACAGCAGCAGAAACAGCCAGAGATAAAGAACCACAGCCAGAGTGATTGAGTTTATAGTTCTAGATAAGCAGCTCTTCTCGGCTGTAGAAGAAGTTAATTTTGCCGCTTAATATTCCACCTGGATCCCTGCTCTGCCGCTCCTAGTAGAAATACTTTTCAGATGTCGCTCTTCCGGAGCTGTACATTATGCCCACGTAGACCAACTTCTAATTTAGTTTAAAATATTATTCTTCGTCACATGAGCTCGTTAAAAATGGTAATAAACCAGTTTCCACCTTGTTTCATGACTTGCTTGTGCTAATAATATGTAGCCTGCTGTGGCATATAGCCCCGCCCTCGATCGGTATCGGCTATCGGTGGATCGCACTGAAAGGTGATCGGAATCAGCCTCAAAAACACTGATCGGTCCATCTCTAATATATATATATATATATATATATATAAATAAAATATTAGGAGACACTTCAGCAACCAATATATAATATATATATATTTTTTTATTATTTATGTTTTGTACACACACACACACACACACACACACACACACACACACACACACACACACACATATATATATGTGTGTGTGTGTGTGTGTTTTGGACGACTTAATTCAACGCAAGCAGACCCTCCAATTTCATTTTGCAGATGAGCGAAGAGCATAACATACATCTGATTGAGACAACTCGACTTATCAACCCAAACTGATAAAAGGTAGTGCAGAATCTAGTTTCCGGGTCTAATTTTGTGAAGAGTAGAGCTCTGTGTATAGCTGCAGACTCATTGCCTATCAGAGGGAGTATTAACGAAATTTATAACTCCACCATTTTCATTAAAATGACCATTTACTCACTTTTATCACTCCTCCAGAAATCTCCAGGTTAAGGTCAAAGGCGCTGGGAGATTCTTTCAAAATCCACCCAACACATGGGAGGGGGAGGGTGGGGTTCAGCTCTCCGGGCCTGAAACGGCCATGAAAATTGTTGAATAATTTAAGTCAAATATTGGCCATCCTGTCTTGCGTAGCAGTGCGAGTGCCAGGAAGCGGCTGCAGCCATGTGCTGAGCTGGTGCAGTCAGTCTGCGCTGTCCAATAAGCAATAATGTGTCCCTGGACTCACCATTCATCTGACCACAGCAGACTGCATGGTGGCAGAGTATTGAATGAGACAGAGAGAGAGAGACCCCCCCCCCACCGCCGCCACTCTCCCTTCTCCCTAAGCCGGATCACCTACTGCGGGAGAGAGCGAGACAGAGACCCTCCTGGGAAGTTCACGTATTAACCTTGGAGAGAGCGGCCCTATTGCGAAAGATATCATAATAAACAAATATGTACATATCCGCAACGTCATTTGAATTCTTAAACAGCGCCCGGCGCCAAACTACAAAGGCTTCTGTAGTGCGTCAAAACGAGATGCATGCAAATTCATTAGCGCTCGTCGCTTTTTCTTGTCGATTTTAAGCTCCGTCAGCTATTTTGTCGCCTCTGATGCCATTATTGTTAAGAAAATGGGACGACAAATAAAAAGGCCTTTGAGATCCAATTTGAAAAGAAAGACAACAAGGTGAGGCTGAATTTTACATATAAAAGGAAAAGGACGCAAATAGAAAATCGGAAATTTATTACGCTTTCCCAAACCTGTGGAACGACCTCCCGGGCCCCCCATTTCGGATCGACCTGCCGGGAGATTTTTTTTTTTCCCTTTTCTTTTTTCGGACATAAATTACATCTAATGATGACACCGTAAAAAAGAACAATAATGGAAAGCTATTCTGTATTTCATTATACTGTATTATTTGGTGCACCTGATACACGCCGCGCCTGTTTATGAGTCACCGTATTAGCACATGCTCAGCCGAAGCATTTGCTTTGACCTTGCCATTCTCATTGGGGCATGAAATTACGGTGGTGGCACCTCGATATTACAGCTATAAATACTGTAAACTGCATATCTGGGCTACGTTTTCTATTGTCTTTCAACATAAACCTGATCGGTATTTATTTAAAGGAAAACCCATTCCTCGTCATGTTATTTACAGCTCTATTTTCTGGGCTCCGACGAATTCTCAGACTGTTTTTCCTTTTGCCTTCTTTTTATTTTAGGGTGATGGGGCGACACGGACGATCATAAAACTGTGGTTCTCCGATTCTGGCACTTCTGGAATTTATAGGTCCAGAACGAGCTCGGACAGCCAATTATAAAATTGCTTACTAAAATATTTTGGGTGCTAAAAGGTGAAAGCTGTTTTATTGGTCGGCGAGGCCTGAACGATCAAGTTGCCCTTGACTGAGTACTACTCACATTTTAAATATGAAATTGGAAAAAGAAAAAAAAGAAAAAAAGAAAAAGTCACGGATCATAAACAGATAGAGGTCAATAGGCTACAGACAGTCAGACTTTAACCTGTTCTGCACGCAGCTGCTCACGCGACAGATATCTGCGTGACAAGTCCGCACTCCAATCACACGCCCTAAATAATGACCGCTCTCATAGCGTATTCATTTATGTATTAAAAAAAAAAAAAGAAAGAAGGGGGGGACTCTGCTCTCATTTCCCTGCTTTATCGCCCTCCGCTGATGACAAAGTGAGAGGGGACCGGGGGCTAGGTGGCGCCGTGGAGTAATTTATAACCACATCAATCCCTTCGCCTTCTGCGCAGGCCTTGGTCATTGCCATTTTTGTCCAAGAGGTGAGTCGCATAACCTCACTTGCAAACACCGGCCTATTAATATCCAGAATGATGAACCATATCCTTTCCTTCACGCCGAGAGTAGTATTATACAATGGGTGCTCCCGCGTCCCCTGTGACCCCCCGCCGTAATGAAACGACTACAATGAAGAACACTAGAGAGGTCAGAGATCCAGCAGGCCTGCTAAAATGAAGCAGCCTGAACCTGCTGTACCAAAGTTCACGTGGACAACCTTCACGAGAAGACAACCTTCAAATCTGTACAGCATATGCCTCCGCCAGAGCCAAGGGCTTCGGGATGATGATCATGGGCACGATTTGTAAAAGAACATGTCATTTTACTTCACACGCACACAAAAATGAATAATAATAAAAAAAAACGGCCCACAAATATTATGTTTTTACTAATAAGGTTTGGTTTAGTGAGAGTCTGGATTTGGTGAACAGTGTGAAGCCATCAATTCTGAGTGGATCCATGTTTTCTTCTTTCTTCTCCTTTCTGTCTGTAAAGGACTTTCTGCTAGTTTGCCCACAAGCCTTTAACAAATAAAGAACTCAAAAAACAACACACTCTAAGCTACTTCATCTATTTGTTGAGAACTGTTAAGCTGTGTGTTTGGCTATATTGGGCTTGGCTCACTGTTTTGCACAGGGGTCTACCCAGAGTTTGATACATGCACAGATACATACATACATTACTGAGATGCTGCTGATGTGGATTTCCTTTCTTTCAATGATGCACATAAAAGCGGTCTCCCAGTGCCCCCTTGTTTAGGATGTCCAGACTACCTGTTTATCATTCTTAATGCAAAATAATTGATTTATCAAGACTATACATTCGAAATCGACTGTAATCAAGTAACTGCGACAATCTTACATACTAAACGGATTCTAGTAGTCACAAACATACAGAGGTGTCAATTAACGAAGTACAAATACTTTGTTACCTTACTTAAGTAGAATTTTTGGTTATTTATACTTTACTGGAGTAATTATTATTCAAATGAGTTTTTACTTCTACTCCTTACATTTACACTCCATTATCTGTACTTTCTACTCCTTACATTACCCACCCTATCTGTACTTTCTACTCCCTTACATTTAACACTCATAATCTTACTTTCTACTCCTACATTTACACTCCCATTATCATACTCTCCTACCCTTACATTTACACTCCATTTATCTGTACTTTCTACTCATTACATTTACACTCATTATCAGTACTTTCTACTCCTTACATTTACACTCATTTATCAGTACTTTCTACTCCTTACATTTACACTCCATTAACAGTACTTTCTACTCCTCACATTTACACTCCTTATCAGTACATTTTCTACTCCTTACATTACATCCATTTCAGTACTTTTCTACTCCTTACCTTTACACTCCATTATCAGTACTTTCTACTCCTTACATGTTAAACACTCCATTATCAGTACTTTCTACTACATACATTTACACATCCATTATCAGTAACTTTCTACTCCTTACATTTACACTCCATTATCAGTAACTTTCTACTCCTTACATTTACACTCCATTATCATACTTTCTACTCCTTACACTTTATACCCATTATCAGTACTCCTCAAACGCTTACATTTACACTCCCTTATCAGTACTTTCCTACTCCTACATTTACACTCCCATTATCAGTACCTTTCTACTTCTTACATTTCACACTCCTTATCAGTACTATCTACTCCGTACGTACACTCATTACGTACTTTCTACCCTTACAGTTTACACTCCCATTATCTGTACTTTTCTCTCCTTAAATTTACACCCCAATCAGATACTTTCTACTCCTTCCATTTTACACTCCTTTATCTGTAGATCCTACTCCCTTACCTTATACACTCCATCAACTGTACTTTCTACTCCTACATAACACTCCCACCTCTTACTTTCTACTCCTACATTTACACCCATTATCATACAGTACTACACCTTACATTTACACTCCATATCAGTACTTTCGACTCCTTACTATACACTCCATTATCAGTACTTTCTACTCCTTACATTTACACTCCATTATCAGTACTTTCTACTCCTTACATTTTACAAATAGTTTTGTTACTCCTATTTTATTTTCAGCTTGTTTTCATTCATCTACATTTACATTCCAGTAAAGATTATTGATAACATGTCTTTGAAGTTTGACTTTTTGCACCATTACAATACTTAGACAACTAGTCATCATATCTTCTGCTCCATGAAACACATGTTAATGTTTAGTAGTAACAGATATGCTTCTTTAATATATTTACATTGTACTAAATTACATTCATTTTCTATGGGTGTATATGCGGCTGAAACAGGAAGCCTAGCGCATCCCAAATTTATCAACATTAACATTTTAATATAACATTATAATCATTATGGATTTTAGAAGAATGGGGTTTTTGGGGAGGTGGGCTAGTGCACTATAGACCCCTGTGGTGCAGCCTAAGCTTTTGTTCTTAATGGCATTTTTTTACTTACATTACTTTTACTTTTATACTTTAAGTAGTTTTGAAAGCAGTACTTTTACACTTTTACTGGAGTAAAAAGTTTAATTTGATACTTCAACTTCTACGGAAGTATTTTTAAACCCTAGTATCTACACTCCTACCTGAGTAATGAATCTGAATACTTCTGACACCTTTGCAAAGATATCACATGCAAAGACTCATATGCTTTCAAATTGAACAATTTTGCCTCTAAGTAGAGATAAACATACTCTTAAAAGAACAAGCAGCACCCACGACCATTGTTTTCAGGGCCGGTGCATACGCCACCACTGAGGCTCAACTTCAGGCTTTGCTTTCTGTTTCTGAGTGACACTCAACATCTCTCTGTTAACTTAACTTAAACAAAACCCAGAATGGAGGAATCCCAAAAAGCCACAGTGAGTGACGTGGCATTAAGAAAAAGAATATAAGGTCATTCCCTAAGCTAACATTGCTAGGCTGGCACTGTAGCTTTGAATCAGTTAGGTGGTACGTAAATGTGATAAAATCATTAACATTTGCCAGTTTAACTGGATGTTTATTTATTAGAGCTTTTTCTGAGTTGCTACCTATGGGCTATAGCTGCATGTCGCAATAGAACATCATCAAAAATCGCAATAGAACATCATCATCATCAAAAAATATATATATAAATTCAAACGCATTGCTTCCTGCAGTTAAAACAATATTATGCCATAATAAACAATAAAAACAATCAGGACCTGTAGTGGAAATTAAAAATGATACACGCAACTTTAAAAGTACGTCCCGTACGACTTTCATTAGCATCAACATTTCATGAACATTTCTATCCACGGATTTCTTGTTGAGAAAGTAAAAACAATGACCTGGTCTATATCCCACGTTGTGTGTCATAACTTACTCCAGCTAAACTATCTGTATATGAAACATTAATACGCACACTGACACACCAACTAAAACCATGCTCACCTCTCCTCTGAACACAGAGAGAGAGAAGAGAGAGTGTGAGAGAGAGAGAGAGAGAGAGAGAGAGAGAGAATGGAAAGAAGAGAGGTATCCTTCAGTGCAGATTAGAGCATTACGGTGCATGTAAATAACATGTAGGGGAGAGATTATTGCGTAAAGATCCAGCAACATGTAATCAAAGCGCTGCCTATTTTCCCCTTCATCAGCTTCCCGTCTCTATGGCTGCCTGCTGGAGGAATCCAATTTAAATCCCACTCCGCCAGGAGATGGTATTGTTTTATTTTATGTGAGCTTTGGCATTTCTAGCTGTTAATATGGAGCAAAACTGGAAAATATTTACATAAATGTGACATTAAACTGTATTAGAAATTAAGATGGACATCTCTGGGTTATTTTGGGGATGTGATTGAGTCGAAGTGGCTTATAGAGGGTGCTCAGAAGGTCAGGAGAATCTGTGTGGGGGGGGGGCGGGTGGGGCGCAGCATCATGGCGTGGAGTAGGCCTGAAAGCATAAGGAGAGAAGTTGACAGCGTACAACCACAGTTTTGTCTACTTTGCAACCACAGTAGACAAAACAGTGAAGCCGATGTGCACCAACGTCACACACTAAAATAGTGCTGGTACTTTAGAAAGGCAAAGGAAATAATCTTCCAGCACAATCTTCCACAGATTCCAGTGTAAGCACAAAATTTGGATACAGGCTTATAAGCATATAATGTAGCTGCATCCTCAAAATCAAACGATGCAAATCCGACTCCTAGGAACGAACGGCGTCCGAGCCGGCTGGTACAGTGGCGTGTCAAAACTTATGAAGCATGCATAATTAAAAAGAATCCTGCAGACAGAACTTCCTCCATGGTTAATTCTATGTTTAGAGCGTATTACTATGCCCTTGGCTTAACCCTAACCCGCACAAATGGGGTTTAGCTATAAACAGAGAAAATTAAAGGTCACCCTCGTCACTATCAAGCTGTCGTTTCTGCTGCTGTATTTAAGGTGGGTTTTAATATGAAAATGCCAATCAAACCAAATTTCTGCTTTCCCTGGAAAACGGGCTAAAAATAAATAAATAAAAAGAAAACCTAACTTGTTGAAACGGCTGCGGGAAGAATGCTCGCCCGCTTAAATTGCTGCTGTGAACTCAGCGGGGCTCTGGGGAAAAAAACAGGGAAATTTTGTGTGAAATTCAATAAAGCGAAATTGGCTTACGATTACTCAGCACTTTGCCTCCAGATTAGTCTCCCTCCCTCGTACCCTTCAAATTGCACAAGTCACTTTCAAAGTGATACAACGTTGCGACATAATTACATTGTTCAAGGTGAGGCGCCGTAGAAATGGCCTTTTGCTGACACAAGGCGATTTTCCACAACATGCAAATTTACAGGCGGCTCACTTGTAAGCCCGCGCTATTCGGAGACGTAACTCATGGGGAGAAGTCCTTATCCGAAACCGAAGGAGGCTAATTGTCGATCCACAATCAAAATATAAGGGGTTACTGTGACACCATGACATGAGCCGGCGGCTGATTTACAAAACTCATCAAGAAGAAGCTGTGCAAATTGACGGAGCAACAATTGCTCTACATATAAGTTCATTCAGATTGTCGCAGCTGTTCAAAACCCTTTGACTGGAAGGTACAGATGGCACGTTTTCTTTTCCAGCACTGATACAGACACCCAAACCTGGAGTATTTTGTTTTTTTCGCAAACAATAGCCTTGCTATAGCTTTAATTTGAGGAATGCATACTGATGCTTTGGTTTTGTTCTTTGTTTGGTAAAGTTAGAGACTCCTAATGTATTTATTACCAACAACTGCTCTGTGTTGTAACTTCTTTTCATGCAATCAAAGTGAAGAGGGAGACCAGTTCAGAGTGTATGCTTTATTCTTGATGATACCACGCTACAGATCTGCTCTGAGGAGATCTAAACATAATCTAACTCAACTACCAAAACACACCCAATTTAAGTCCAGCTGACTACAGGTCCTACAGGGTCCGGCCTGTATGGACAGGTCGTTATCTCTTGGGCTTGTGGCGTATTTCCTTGGGCGGTTCCTGCCATAAACCAACAGGTCCTGCTGAGGCATAAACTATATGACAGTAATCTGTATAAACAAGCTTTTAGCTGCCAGGCATGGCCTGTAAGAAATATTCACAACAGTAATAATAAACAATGCACATTTTTAAAAAACGTATGCAACTTATTGTGCATTAAAAACTCATAGTAAATTTACAGCAATGTATAATTAAGGCAGAATTAGCAGCTTTTGATGTCTATAGACTCTAGGAGAGATGGAAAGATCGATCGGCTATGTATCGGTATCGGCTGATTTTTAATCAAAATATGCGATCGGTGATGTGCCGATCTCGAGAGCCGATCAATGGCGTTAAACAAATGAGCCTAATTTCTGTATTTCCAGCTAGCGTTTCGTTGAAACCCCCTCCGGCCAGCTCCCTGCAATTCCTCTCTGAACAACTAGGTGGAAACACATACCCTTTCCTTTTCGACAGAATGACTAAAGCGGCGCGTCTGTCTAGCAGCTTGTTGCCGTGTGTGACTCAGACTCATCCAGAGCGTTTTTAAAATCCGTAAAATCAACGTGTCTCGTTGGGGAACCAAGACAAAGACATTTAATACTATTAATCTGATACGGTTTTTAGAGTACACCCACAGCTGAATACAGTGAGTATCAGCAAACAGCAGAGCTAGCACGCGCAGCTAGTACAAAATAAATAACACAGAACACCTACAGACCAGATCTGACCGGTACGAACAGAACAGCAGCAACAATTCAAGATCTACATTTAATGATTACAGTTTTTTGTTTAAAATAACAGAGTCTGCATTTAATGACTGCAGTTTTTACTGCATGTATTTAATTTGCTTTTTTAGTTTTAAATTAAGGTCTAAATGTAATAATTACAGTATTAGGGATATTTGATTTACTTTGTTTATTTACTGATAATTTCGCTAAAAATATTATGCTGTTTCACATGAGCTTGTTAAAAATGGTAATAAAATAGACTGTTTCATGACTTGCTTGCGCTAATAACTACATGTAGCCCTGCTGTGGCATACAGCCCTACCCTCGATCAGTATCAGCTATCGGCCAATTGCGTTGAAAGGTGATCGAATCGGCCTCAAAAAAACTGATCGGTCCACCTCTAGACTCTAGACAGCATCACATGACTTTATGCACATAATTTCATTACACTGAGCTTGTTGTAGATGTATTATTGTTAACATGGGATGTATTGTTAAAATGACATTAAAACAACATTAAAATCAAATAAACTTCTACTAGATGTGGAATCTTTAGGCTATTTATATTGGTAGCATTAATCAGTAGTACTTCAGATACTTCAGATGTGTATCTAGTAGTTTGTAAATCAACTAGATCTGTTACTGGACTGGATCAGATTTTTTTTTCATTCATCCATCCAAATTTTTTTCTGATATTGGGCCAATACCAATACACTGTATTAAACAACAGGAACGTTGGAAAGCGTGGTGAACAAACGTAATGGTACTAATGCTCTTGTTTTCTAGGAATAGTGATTAACAGGCAAGTGACCTGGAAACGATGCCCTCATTCAAAGATATACCAATGTCCCCTCTCGCTCTCTCCCACACACACACACACACACACACACACACACACACACACACACACACACACACACACACACCAAAATACAACATCATCAGCTTAGAATAGCAACGTCATGTGGCAGAGTCTTCAAGCTTATAGATCTATTGAAGCTCAAGCATACCCTGGGGGCACATTGCTATGATAGTCCAGGATTCACTGTTTCCCATTAGGGTCCACCGCCGACTTTAAGAGAGGTCACTATCAAAGGGAAACACTAGCGCTGTGTGCATTTAATACTACAAAGCTAAATCTATTTAGTAGCACCAAAGTAGAAGCCCACACAACGACACTCACCCCCTTCAAAAGCTTTCCTTACCCATGTCACAGTCGCTTCGGTGCAAAGGTCTAAACGTTTCACAGCAAAGAGTAAAAATACACACATACAAATAAACGCTTCATTTGACCTTCTACTGAAGAAACAGGGACATGGTTTTAACCCCCCCCCCCCCCCCCCCCTTCAGCAAATCAAAAAGTCATGTGTAATCTACCCAATAAAATAACGGAGATTTAATGTTAGCAAAAACAAAAAAACTCATTATAATAACTCTGTTTCAGCCTCACTGTTAATGTTAGTGCATCATTAGAATTTATGTGCAGCTATTTGAAAATGGAAGGTGTTTTGCTTTTTAAGCTGTTATTCTTTGTGATTTGAACAATTTAAAAACAGTTGGGGGGGAAAACTATCAAAACGCTAATCAAATCGGGACATTAAGAGTGACAGTTAAACCAACACAAACCTTTTTATCCAAATTATTATATTCCTCATTTAAAGCTACTGCTATATATATATATATATATTTTTTTTTTTTTATTTTTTTTTTTTTTTAATGAGTTAACATATTCTCTACACACTTTAAATAACACATACATTAATACAAAATCACAGTTAATTTTCTAAATGTAACAAATAAAAATAAAATGTGGCACATTATGTTTTTCAATATTCTGAGGTCAATTTATGTCGTTAGAAAAATCAACACAACTTGAATTTTGTAGAAGCTGTAGAAGCACTGTTGAGCTTGTTGAAGTTCTCCTGTCTAAAAGGGTCCCCATGCAGTTTCTTTGCCCCCAATCTGATCAACTTAACTGTCCTATTATGTTAAAAAAAATAATAATTTTGAACAATATAAAAACAGTTGGGAGGGAAAACTATCAAACGCTAATCGAATTATAACATTAACAGTGAAAGTAAAAATCTTTTTATCCAAATTGTTATGATAATCATTCAAACCTACTGCAGTTGCTTCCCAAACTTAAGTGATTAAGTATGTATTTAATGAACAAATACTTTTATATTTCTGGGGGGTGTTTTTTTTTAAGGTAACATATTCTCTACACACACTTCAAATAAAAAATGTGTTTACACAATCACAGTTTATTTGCTAAAATGTAACAAATGAACCGAAAATGTGGCACATTATGTTTTCCAATATGATGAGGTCACTTATTGTTCATTAGAAAAATCAACACAGCTTGAATTTTGTAGAAGCTGTAGAAGCACTGTTGAGCTTGCTGAAGTTCTCCTGTCTAAAAGGGTCCCCGTGCAGTTTCTTTGCCCCCAATCTGATCAACTTAACTGCACTACTACGTTAAAAAAATTTAATTTGAACAATTTAAAAACAGTTGGGAGGGAAAACTATCAAACGCTAATCGAATCGGGACATTAACAGTGAAAGTTGAACCAACACAAATCTTTTTATCCAAATTGTTATATTCCTCATTCAAACCTACTGTGGTTTCTTCCCAAACTCAAGTAATTAAATAACACGACAGTATGTATTTAATGAACAAATACTGTTATATTTTCTGGGTTTTTTTTTTTATAAGGTAAAATATTCTCTACACACACTTTTAATAACAAATGTATTTACACACAATCACCGTTTATTTGCTAAACGTAACAAATTAACTGAAAATGTGGCACATTATGTTTTTCAATATGCTGAGGTCACTTATTGTCGGTTAGAAAATCAACACAACTTGAATTTTGTAGAAGCTGTAGAAGCACTGTTGAGCTTGTTGAAGTTCTCCTGTCTAAAAGGGTCCCCATGCAGTTTCTTTGCCCCCAATCTGATCAACTTAACCATCATATTATGTAAAAACAATTTAAAAACAGTTGGGAGGGAAAACTATCAAACGCTAATCGAATCGTGACATTAACAGTGAAAGTTAAACCAACACAAACCTTTTTATCCAAATTGTTATATTCCTCATTCAAACCTACTGCAGTTGCTTCCCAAACTCAAAAGTGATTAAATAGCATGACGGTATGTATTTAATGAACAAATACCGTTATATTATAGCTTGTTTTTTTTATAAGTTCAAAAGTAAAAGAGTCACAATGCAGTTTCTTTGCCCTCGATCTGATCAACTTAACCGTCATATTATGTTAAAATAAATAAATAAATAAATTAGTACCTTCATAATGTTATGGGTCAAATTGAGCCACACAGCATAAATACACTCAAAAACAAGCACAGGGTGTAATCCAAACAATAAAACTTTGTTTATAAATTCTCAGAAGATTCAGGCAGAAGAAACAGGAGAACATATGTGTATATATACACCATTTTAATAACTATTTAATAAACATTTTCTTCAGAGAGGCTAACCAGTGTTTCAGATAACTCAAGGTGAAAATGGGTCAAACTGACCTGCAACATAAAATGAGGGTTAATATTTAGTTCTGTGGTTTTTGACTTCTACACAGTTTTGGTGGCATGTTGCTTACAGAGTTTTTGTTTATTTGATTTGGATCCCCAAGTCATGGGCAGTCGTAGCCTAAAGGTTAGGGATCCGGTCTTGTGACTGGAAGGTCGCCGGTTTGATCCCCAGGCCACGACTGAGGTGCCCTTGAGCAAGGCACCTAACCCCAACGGGCGCCATGGATAGGGCTGCCCACCGCTCCGGGCACGTGTGCTCACTGCCCCCTAGTGTGCATGTTCACTAGTGTGTGTGTATATGTGGGTGTTTTACTGTTTTCCTGTTGTTTTACTGAACAGATGGGATAAATGCAGAAGTCAAATTCCACTGTGTGCAAAACACATGTGGCTAATTCTAAAAATTCTAAATTAGCTCATATAATGATAGCAGCTATTCTTCCTATTACTTAAAAATGGTTTCACGCTGTAAACTATTAACTATTTGTTAAGTTCTAAATGAGGGACACAACGGCAGAGATCATGAACAATTTTCATTTATAGCACATCAACACAAAAGTAAGCATCAGACGAGAACAGAGCTTGTTTTGGCTGATAGCCAGTATATTAAAATATAGCTGTATTGACCCAAACATCACCAGTACTGACACAAAAACTCTCTAAACGATCTGTAACTGCCTAAAACTGGACTAGACAGAAAACACTGTAAATAAAGGAAGGAAAAAGTCATTGTTCAGTATCAGCCTTACGTAAGAAGCAGGTTTGAGTGATGAATTATAAATAAGGTGGAACCGCTGTTAAGGAGAAGCACCGATGAGGGGAAATTCTGGAGATACCAGGTCGTCATAACAGCCGGCCAATATGAACGGGACCAGTTAGCAAATATAGATTTTGTCTCATGTTACCTCTTCTGGTCGTGGAGCTTTTAAGCTCAGCGTGCGCTGCTTTCCTCCGGCCCGGACAGAGCCCAAATCTTCCTGCCTTCACCATTAATTAGTCCCACAAGAACACAAGAATTTAAGGCAGGAAATAAAAGAACAAATATTTCAGGAGAAAGCTATGATCTGTGTTACAACAAGAATGTTAAAGGCTGACGCTATAAAAGGATTAGTAACTACGGCATTTGATGTGGGGATAGGTGTTTCCTGTACGGACAAACCGCGAGCTCGGTTCCAAAGAAAAGCATCTCCTGACAAGTTCGGAGCAAAAGCCAAAAACATGGAAAATTCCCTCAACATCTTCAAATACCATTAGCTGTCTCCAGCTTGTTTGTTTTAGTCAGGACCTACTTTCCTTCAGATGAGAGATTTCACTTAAAGCTTCAGCAGAGTCATGGAGCAGGCCTTTATGCTGCAACTGAATTCACTTATTTACATGATCCCGTATTAATATACACATACACTTTATAATATACATACACACATACAGCGTAACATTCATTTAGCCTGTTTTCTATTATTCCTGAAAGTCTGGAAGCACCTAAAAGCACCCTGAAAACCACGTCCGTGCCTGATGTTCTAATTCAAAGCAAAGATCAGTGAATATTGGTTTGATGCATGCGCCGGCATACATCAAGCGCACGTATTGATAAACACCTAAACAGCTCTGAATTTAGAGTGAATGCATATGTATGCTCACAACACATCGGCCCGGCGGTCGATAAAATGTTCCAGTGCATTCCGGTGCTTTAATATTTATGATAACAGCTAAATTAAGTAAAAGCCTTAAAATGCTGGGAGGTAGCATAATTGACAATTCCATTGAAAGTACAGCAGAGTTTGTCAATATTAATTTTCTGGATCCCAAAGAAGCGTCCCAACTAGTAGGTCATTTATCCCCCACAGCTGGGATCAGGCTCTCTGCAGCGGAAGGGAAGGGAGAAAAAAAAAAAAAAAAAAAAAAAAAAAAAAAAAAATCGACCCCTACCTGACCCCTCGGGGAAATGCAGCCATGGCATCGACCTTTCACCCTTAAAAGCAAATGACCTCAGCAGATGAGCATCTTAGTCCGGAGCCTGGCGAACATCACTCATCCCAGCCGCAAATCGAGGGACGTGAACCCACACATTTGTCATAACATGCTTGATTTGCACGCAATCTTACACCACTCACCTTTTTTCTTCAAGAAAGCTTTTCTGGTCGCCAACGGACTCTGGTGAACTTTTGGGTTCTGCAAGAACTTCACTGCCGTGGCGATCTGCAAAGACGTAGAAGAAAGTTGATGTTATGTAATTTTTCAGAGCTCCTTTTAAAATGTGTGCTTACGTTTATGTACTGAAAACAGTCACGATTATTTTTAACATGCCTACTTTCCACCCACCAGTTTCTGTTACTGTGGCTTTAAGAAAAAAAAAAAAAAAAAAAAAAGGAATTTAATGGAATTCTTATTTTACGAGTATTTCAACTAAAATTTTGACAGCTGCCATTTTTATATCATGTGAAGATGGTGATACCATGGTTTTGTGTGTGAACAGTAGGGACGTAAGAAAATATTGAAAATATCAAATATTGGGATATTATGTTTCGTGATACTGTATCGATTCTCAAAAACACAGTATCGATACACAGATTCCTGGCAGACAGTGCATCATTGTGTGTTGTGTTTAAACCTCTGACCACTAGATGGCGGTGTTGTAATCCATTTTCGGCTCCACTCCAACATTAACAAGCAGCACAAGGGTGCAATGCAGTTTATGTCTAAACACGAGTAGGGCTTCAGTTAACATTACTATTAACTAATATTAGCTTCATTTCTTAATTTAATGTTTGTCAGAGTTAAGCTACGTGACAGCTATGAGTAAATAGGGATTTATGACTAAACCAACTCCCCAGAACGTAGACTGCCATCGGTTGCCAGTAGAAAAACATTCTCCATGAGATCATAAAAATTATCTTCTTTCATGCTGAACATTCCTAGTTGGTTCATTAGCACCACTAGTGTTCTGGCCTGAAATTGCATCCACCTATAAACTGACCATCGCTCTTAGGCAAAGGACAGATGAGTGACAGGACAGGGGCACTTAGGGGGCCAGTCAGATTTCAGCTAGGGCCAATGTCCCTGTGGCCCCACCCCTAGAACCGCCAGTGGTGCAATGCTATTGTAATCATTAGCAAACCTGTTCATACAGTGGTGTGTTTTAATAACAGGGTTTTAAAAATCACGATATATCACTTGCAATGCTTGCAATATCACAGTATATGGCAATGGTCAAAAGTCGAACCGCACCTCGAGCCCTTCGCGCTTCAAGTACGGCTCGGCTTGACCCGCCATCACTCAAGATTCATGGAAGACACGCAACAAAACGCTTCTCTGTCCTGGAGCCCAGATGGTGGAACGAACTTCCACTGGCTGTCCGAACAGCAAACTCTCTCGCGGTCTTCAAACGCAGACTGAAGACCTGTCTCTTTGTGAAGCACTTATAATCACTAATATACTAAAAAGTACTGGTATAAACTGTAATTGCACTTTATCTTCTAGGAACACTGGCTAAGTATTGCACTTGTACTGTATGTAGTCTTGTATTTGTTCTCTTCTCTGTAGGTGTTCCAGTCTTGCTAGGTGTTGCGTTATCTTTTTTTCTAGGTATCAGCACTGGCCCTGTGTTTATGGCAGTGTTTGAGTATAAGAGTAATTTGGACTTAAACCTGTTTGTACTAGATTGAGATTAATACTCTAACCGAACACTAAGCACTTTTGTAAGTCGCTCTAGATAAGAGCGTCTGCTAAATGCCGTAAATGTAAATGTATATCGTGATATATTGAATCATGATCGCTGTATCACGATACGTATTGTATTGTAGGGTTCTTGCCAAGCCCTAATGGACAGGAGATGAAACAATACATTGCAAAGCATTTACAATATCCACATCATCTAGCTAATTCCTAACCACACTGGTTGTATTCTCTGGTAGTTAACTGAACGGTTAGTGCAGTTAATGCTTCATAATCATATTCAACATTCAGAAGAAAGGGGAGAACATTTGTAGTACCTGGTTCACTAGATCTGTGAAATACAGCCAAGTAACCTACAATAAAAGCTCCTCTCGTAACAGCATGCGCTAAAAAAAGTGGAATAATTCTTGCATAGACAATTACTGGGCACGTCTCGTAGTCCATGGTACATTATAAGCCAATAGAAGCAACTTTAGAGAAACCAGCCCTCGCTGTAGAGGCCAGACCACCAAACCACTTTAGAGATAAATCTGGGAAACGAGTGAATCAGCAGTTATAAAATTATCCCATCAAGGTTTGCTGAATAAATGGGGTATGGAGTTTAATTTGCCATTATCCTCTTTAAGACAAACTCCAAGCCTTAAGTGTGCAGGGACTGAAAATCTATACTTAATGCTGAAGTGCCCATCTGTATCTAATAACTGCAGAATACCTGGCTGAAAACTTCAGCGATTCTTTAAGAAGAAAATGCATTATGATCAAATCACCACGGCTGCGCGTTGTAATGACGGCGTGTTAATGCACTAGAAAATTAAATATCGTCGGGACATGTGTAGTTGTAAGTGCAGCGGGGTGTTGATCGATTCCATCATGTTTTCCTCCGAGATGCCCCTTAATTTGCCACTTTAGCATGCTTTCCACAAGAATTAAAAAAAAGGGCCTCCTTCCTTAAACGCCATTACGGCGTGAATTTGAAGTGGGCTCTCTGAAGTGGAGCTTTTAAAGAACAGATAAACATGAAATAACATCTGGAGATAGGTGGAAACGCACACTCAAGCCTAGAGCTGAGCCGTCTCGTTATCGCACCTGCGGTCCCTGTGATTCAATTGTAAAAGTCATCCCTCTAATAGGTTGAAAGGTTTTGATTACTCTTCTTTTTCTTTAAGCGGCAAAAGATAAAAAGTGATTGAGCACACTGTCGGCGGTAATTCATTTTGGGTAATGCATTGCATATACTAAAGACCTGGTCCGATTCAAAAGAATTGCATTCTGAAAACAGGCTGAGGACAATGTATAACGGTAAGGCGGGCTGAGAGTCGGCGCTGCTCGCCAAAGACAAATCAAGACGGAGTGAAACAGGGACACCATTTTCCTATCAAAACTCATCATATTGATTTCAGCTTACATTTACAGTACAGAGCTGTTTTCTTTTTTTCCCCCTCCCCTTCTCCAGTGAGGGGGGGCAGGCAGGACTGGGAGAGGACTGTAAGTGAAAGGAACTACATTTAGTACGCAGGGTCCGATGTTGACCACGAAAACGCTAATATTTCCTGAACAAAAATATTACCGTATCCCTTTACAACGCAAAAACCACATCCCTCAAATCGGAATCACAACACCAGGTCACGCGGGAGGCCACTTAATCCCACTTTCTTTGTCAAACCCTTCCCTCCGCAGAAGGCCTACACTAAAATAAACGTGCGGTCATTCCTGTATCTCTGTATGTCGCAGCTCTGCTGAACTCAGTCACCCGAAACCTTCACTGTGACGGGCAGATTACAGCATGCGTCGTGCGGTGAAACCCCAGCGGATGTTTGAGGAGCAGTTACAGTAAAAACACACGAAACAGCGCGTTTCAGAAGCACGCCGAGGGTCTGCTGGAACACTTTCTCAAATGTGATGAAAAGATTCCATAAGAGAAACTCCATTAGCAGCACTGGACTGCATGAGCGTTTGGGTGGTGGTCTAGATAAGGCCACCTTAGGTCTTGCTTCCTCTCGGCTGAGACCACCTTTCATTCCATTGAGTAAAAGACATAGCTCAGGAGAAATACTAAATAATCCACTTGTAGAAGGACAGCTGGAAAAAATTTGAAAATAGAGTAAAAACAGTTACAGAGAAAAGAACCCTCGCCAACAACATCCACAGGGGTTTCTGTCCATCCTTCCACTGTGAGATGACACCTCAACACTATGGGTCTTTATCACACAGTGATGTGACAGTGCAAGAACGCCACAGGTCGTCATTCCTACCAGTGACTATCAGACTTTATAACTCCTCTCTTAACGTACGACACCTTTCACATGTACAGTAATAACAATAGAACAATAATTTAATTATGTGTGCAACAACTCAAATGTGCAATAACTTCTTACTTCTAAACTCTTACTGCTGTATACAGTATATCTGTACTTATTATTATAGCCACAGTCACTTTATATTTTATTCTTCTATTGTATTATAAGACTTTATATATGTGCCACAGTCACTTTATATTTTATTCTTCTATTGTATTATAAGACTTTATATATGTGTCACAGACACTTTACATTTTATTCTTCTATTGTATTAAGACTTTATATTTTATTCTTCTATTGTATTATAAGACTTTATATATGTGTAACAGTCACTTTACATTTTATTCTTCTATTGTATTATAAGACTTTATATATGTGCCACAGTCACTTTATATTTTATTCTTCTATTGTATTATAAGACTTTATGTATGTGTCACAGACACTTTACATTTTATTCTTCTATTGTATTATAAGACTTTATATATGTGCCACAGTCACTTTATATTTTATTCTTCTATTGTATTATAAGACTTTATATATGTGTCACAGACACTTTACATTTTATTCTTCTATTGTATTATAAGACTTTATATATGTGCCACAGTCACTTTACATTTTATTCTTCTATTGTATTATAAGACTTTATATATGTGTAACAGTCACTTTATATTTTATTCTTCTATTGTATTATAAGACTTTATATTTTATTCTTCTATTGTATTATAAGACTTTATATATGTGGAACAGTCACTTTACATTTTATTCTTCTATTGTATTATAAGACTTTATATTTTATTCTTCTATTGTATTATAAGGCTTTATATATGTGCCACAGTCATTTTATATTTTATTATTCTACTGTGTTATAAGACTTTATATATGTGCCACAGTCACTTTACATTTCATTCTTCTATTCTATTATAAGACTTTATATATGTGCCACAGTCACTTTATATTTTATTCTTCTATTGTAATATAAGACTTTATATATGTGGAACAGTCACTTTACATTTTATTCTTCTATTGTATTATAAGACTTTATATTTTATTCTTCTATTCTATTATAAGACTTTATATATGTGGAACAGTCACTTTACATTTTATTCTTCTATTGTATTATAAGACTTTATATTTTATTCTTCTATTCTATTATAAGACTTTATATATGTGCCACAGTCACTTTATATTTTATTATTCTACTGTGTTATAAGACTTTATATATGTGCCACAGTCACTTTACATTTCATTCTTCTATTCTATTATAAGACTTTATATATGTGCCACAGTCACTTTATATTTTATTATTCTATTGTAATATAAGACTTTATATTTTATTCTTCTATTCTATTATAAGACTTTATATATGTGCCACAGTCACTTTATATTTTATTCTTCTATTGTATTATAAGACTTTATATATGTGCCACAGTCACTTTATATTTTATTCTTCTATTCTATTATAAGACTTTATATATGTGCCACAGTCACTTTATATTTTATTCTTCTATTCTATTATAAGACTTTATATATGTGCCACAGTCACTTTATATTTTATTCTTCTATTGTAATATAAGACTTTACATTTCATTCTTCTATTGTATTATAAGACTTTATATATGTGCCACAGTCACTTTACATTTTATTCTTCTGTTGTATTATAAGACTTTATATGTGTCACAGTCACCTTATATTTTATTCTTCTATTGTATTATAAGACTTTATATATGTGTCACAGTCACTTTATATTTTATTCTTCTATTGTATAAGACTTTATATATGTGCCATAGTCACTTTATCGCAAATTTCTTTTTTGTTGTAAATTATTGCTGTAAATAATTATTAAATTATTATTAGAGTGTTTATTCTTCTACATTCTGTCTGAAAGGATGCGTATCTGTGAAATGTCCATTGCATCGCAAATTTCGCCCCCCCCCCTCATTCATTTTCAACACAATGTGCAAGGGATTGCAAGAGTTAACGATAAGCTAAGTCGCACAGCTCAGACCAATCAGACAAAAGCAACCCCGTTGTCCGTGCACGAGGAGTATGGGCCTACATGGTTGACGCCTGGGCGACAGGTCTGGAAGCACAGTTAAACTGTTGTGGCTAGGTTCCCCCCCTTTTCAGTGAAGTAAATGAATACAAAGACAAAGTAACTGAAACACTGCAGGGCAGAACGTCTCTGACACTGCGTCCATGGTGATGATTCAAAACACAGCACTGAAGCACCAATGCAGCAGGTCAAAACATAGTCACTGTCCAAAACGGCAACTTTCAGTGTAAGTCAGTAGAACCAGAATTTTTTCCAAGCTATTCTGGAGCGTTTCTGTTGGTCCATCCATCATGATATTTTTTACATGGTGTAAATGGTTCCAATGACAAACAAAAATACCCATACTTCTTTTCTTTGAACAGTGATGACTACCTTTCCATTGCTTTATAGCCTGCGTGGCCATATATTTAACCATACAGGGCTTTTTAAAGGTGACATATACCCCTTTTTTAGATCACCACCAGTCAAACGTTTTAGTACACCACCAATCAAACATTTTAGTACACCACCAGTCAAACGTTTTAGTACACTACCAGTCAAACGTTTTAGATACACTACCAGTCAAACGTTTTAGATACACTACCAGCCAAACGTTTTAGATACACTACCAGCCAAACATTTTAGATACACTACCAGCCAAACGTTTTAGATACACTACCAGCCAAACATTTTAGATACACTACCAGCCAAACGTTTTAGATACACTACCAGCCAAACGTTTTAATACACTACCAGCCAAACGTTTTAGATACACTACCAGCCAAACATTTTAGATACACTACCAGTCAAACGTTTTAGATACACTACCAGTCAAACGTTTTAGATACACTACCAGTCAAACGTTTTAGATACACTACCAGTCAAACGTTTTAGATACACTACCAGCCAAACGTTTTAGATACACTACCAGCCAAACATTTTAGATACACTACCAGCCAAACATTTTAGATACACTACCAGTCAAACGTTTTAGATACACTACCAGCCAAACGTTTTACATACACTACCAGCCAAACGTTTTAGATACACTACCAGTCAAACGTTTTAGTACACTACCAGTCAAACGTTTTAGATACACTACCAGTCAAACGTTTTAGATACACTACCAGTCAAACGTTTTAGATCACTACCAGTCAAACGTTTTAGATCACTACCAGTCAAACGTTTTAGTACACTACCAGTCAAACGTTTTAGATACACTACCAGCCAAACATTTTAGATACACTACCAGTCAAACGTTTTAGATACACTACCAGCCAAACGTTTTACATACACTACCAGCCAAACGTTTTAGATACACTACCAGTCAAACGTTTTAGTACACTACCAGTCAAACGTTTTAGATACACTACCAGTCAAACGTTAGATACACTACCAGTCAAACGTTTTAGATACACTACCAGTCAAACGTTTTAGATACACTACCAGTCAAACGTTTTAGATACACTACCAGTCAAACGTTTTAGATACACTACCAGTCAAACGTTTTAGATACACTACCAGCCAAACGTTTTAGTACACTACCAGCCAAACGTTTTAGATACACTACCAGTCAAACGTTTTAGATACACTACCAGTCAAACGTTTTAGATACACTACCAATCAAACGTTTTAGATACACTACCAGTCAAATGTTTTAGTACACTACCAGTCAAACGTTTTAGATACACTACCAATCAAACGTTTTAGATACACTACCAATCAAACGTTTTAGATACACTACCAGTCAAACGTTTTAGATACACTACCAATCAAACGTTTTAGATACACTACCAGTCAAACGTTTTAGTACACTACCAGTCAAACGTTTTAGATTCACTACCAGTCAAATGTTTTAGTACACTACCAGTCAAACGTTTTAGATACACTACCAGCTAAAACAGTTTAGTACACTACCGGTCACTGTTCTAAAACCTTTGATTGATAGTGATCTAAAACATTTGACCATTAATATATATTTATATATTAGTTGCTTTGCTTTGACACTGAAGAACAACTTAACAGTCGTTTTGACAGTAAATTAAATAAATTAAAAGGAAAAAAACTAAAAATGAAAGAAACTCTTCAAATAATGATGACTTCACCATTTTTTATAAACCCTTTCCTATAAAAGAGAAACAAACTTTTGTTTATCACGCAATTGTGCACAGCTGGCGAGATTCTCAAAAAAGGCAACAACTGGTCTGAAAAGATGCTTCCCAAATCACTGCTCTGGATTTCTAGCTAGCGAGCAGTGTGTTCAGTAACATTACTATTTACAAACGATGTAGACTGCAGTGAGCTTTAAGGCTTCAGAACAAAGCAGTTTAAAAAAATGGAAACTTGGAAAAAATATAATGAAATAATTCAAATTAAAAAAGGTAATATATTAAAATTAAATGTTATTAAATAACAGATACGGTCTTACACAAATTGGATGTTTCAGCAGAGTAGTGGGATGTTCTACTGTCAAATATATCAGGTTAAAATATCACTTTCTACAACTGAAAGGTGATCTGTTATGTGAGCGTGACCGGTCGTTTACTTCTGCCGGTGACGGACACTTTCTTGTAAAGGCGTTCTTGTAAACGTTTCTCTAAAAGATGAAACCCGAAGTGGGATAACAAATGAGGCAGATGTCCATTTATTTTCCCAGAGTGTTGCACGTGATCTACAGGGAGAAGAAAAGTGCTTTTCTTTGCAGATGACATAGCTGCTTTATGCAAGTTCCACTCAGACATCTCAATCAATTATAACCACATTGCGCAGATTTTAGTCTTGTCTAGTTATCGACTTATAGATCACCCCCCTTGTAGCGTAAGGTGGGAGCGTGCGATCGCGCTTTTAAGGGGGAGAGCAGTATCACTCTAAGTCAGTACAAGGCACATTTGCTTTGGCAGGCCAAATATTAACCTAAATTAAAAAGGTGGCTGCGTGTTGCTTTGCTGAATACCAGTAAATACTCTTTGTTAATAACCATTATTTTCTAGTGTTTCTTGTAAGGCTAAAATTGCTAATGCACTGAAAGTGCTCCCCGTTCTAACCAATAATCTTTACAAATGAGATGAATGATCAAGTGTCAGGCGCAACTTAAAAAGTGGCGAAAACTCAATCACACGGGCCGAGCAGCATTAAGCAGTATGCCTGGAGACACGGCCGCCACGATGAACCTGATGACTGGCCCTCACAAATCATACAGCAGTCTTATTGAGTTTGGATTGGACGACGCTTTAATAGAGCACTTTCCTTCACACTTACCTTAAATTTGGAGGAAGAGGAGCCATCCCTTATCATAACGACACCCGAGCCCTAATGCTCTCCCGTTTGCTTTCGCAGGAATATTCTAGTGCTTTTATGTAAAATAAACACATTTATTGACAGCGGTGTCGTCTGTTACATCATTAGCATGGCATGAGCATGGTTTTAGTGGTGACGAGTGGGCCGAGATGAACGCTGGGCGTGGACGTGAAACATGGTCCTAATACAGGGTTCCATTAGTGAAATAAAACGCAGTACTCGAGTGACGCTTCTTAAGAGAGTATTATGAAGGAATTATAATAATTTTCTAATTTTTCTATCACTTCTGCAGAATTCATTGAGACAAACAGTCAACTCGAGTGGTCTGATGTGAAATGAAACTTGATATATATCTGGTATATTTAAATAAGCTCTGTTCTGATGGGCTATACTGTATTGTGCCTCATTAAAAACCGCAGTGCAGAGTGAAACACTCCCTATAACTTCATTGTTAATGGGCTGAATAGGCAGATATGCACAAATACACAGTTTCTTCAAGAGGATTTTCTGCACAAACTCACAAAAACTGTTATACTAAGATAAAAGTTTCTATTAGTGAAATAAAATGCAGTACTTGAGTGACGCTTTTTAAGTGTACTATGAAGGAATTATAATAATTTTCTAATTTTTCTAACACTTCTAAAATGATTCACTGGAGAGAAACTTGCCAAGCTTAATTTTAGCGGTGGTGATGGTATATATCCGCTATATGTAAATGAGCTCTGTCCTGATTGGTTGTCCTGTTTTGTGCCACCATTGTGAATGGGCTGAATAGGCAGCTACAAGCAAATAGTTTCTTCAAGATGATTTTCTGCACAAACCCACAAAAGTTGTTATATACTAAGATAAAAGTTTCTATTAGTGAAATAAAATGCAGTACTTGAGTGACGCTTTTTAAGAGTATTATGAAGGAATTGCTTTAATTTTCTAACATTTCTGTAGAATTCATTGAGACAAACAGTCAACCCGAGTGGTTTGATGTGAAATAATTCACTGGAGAGAAACTTGCCGAGCTTTATTTCAGGGGTGATGATGGTATATATCTGGTACATGTTAATGAGTTCGGTCCGGATATCTGGCTGTCCTGTATTTTGCCTCATTTAAAAAGCAGTTGTTTTTTTTTTAAAAGTTTTTATACTTTTAGATAAAAGTTTCCATCAGTGTTTAATTTAAATAATTAAAATGTAGTGTTTGAGTGTAGTGTTTAAGAGTATAAAGAATTAATTGTCCTAATTTTCTAACATTTCTGCGTAATAAATGCGTAAATAGGCAATGATTTACTGGAAAGAAACTTGCTGAGCTATATTTCAGTGATGATGGTATATATCCGGTATAGGTAAATGAGTTCTCTCCTGATTGGCTGTCCTATATTGCTCCTCATTCAAAAGCAGTACTTTATACTCTTAGATAAAAATTTCCATTAGTGAACTTCTTTATTTTAATACCTAAAATGTAGTGTTTGACTGACATTTTTTAAGAGTATAAAGAATGAATTGCCCTAATTAAAAAAAAATTGTCTGTAATTTGTTACGACAAACAGTCACTCATTATTGATGAGAAATAATTAATTGGAGGGAAACTTGCCAACCCCTTTTTTTTCAGTGGTGCAGAGGGAACCAGATGACTGGACAACTACAGCACAATAGTAGTAATTTTATTTACATTGCATGGATGTAAAACAATAAGAATGTAAAAAATAAATCAATAAAATTCAATTTAACACAATACCACTCTATGAATTTAAAAATATAAATAGGTCAACAAATATATCACAAAAAGAATAACATCAAGCAGCATACAGTACAATTGGAACCAATGACTGTTCCATGTGTTGTAGCTTTCGAAGGCTTTAAACACTTCATCACCACCACTGTGTAGAATTCTGATTCCAGTTGCACTAGAACGAAGCAATTCATATCAAATCACTCTGGAAACCTAATTACTCAGAAATTTGGAAATCCTGGTGGCACCAGGAGTATCTAGTACAAGGCCATTGTAGATGAAAGCTGAGCATCACCTCTCTACCTCACGGAAGCCATAAAAGTAATGTCGAGGTAACCACCTCTAAACAGGATTTGTCTACAAGCACTGCCGAGCAAACCAACACATTTACTGAACAAGAGCAAGTAAAAATGAAATTCATTACCAATTCGTGGAGCTACTCTTCTGACTGAAACGGAACAAAGGTGTAAAAACTGGGGTGCTCTTGTGTAGATAAGATCCACTGGCCCACAGAGCCACTTTAGACCTGCTTCTGTCCTTTCTAAGGTTTTTAAAACTGAAACTGGGTAAGACAGACACCATTCATTGCAGTATTCACAGTAATGTGGAGAAAAGAAGCTAAAAAAAAAAAACCCTCAGTTTGTTCTTTTTACACATATATGGTCAATCTGGTTACGTACAAGCAGCTTCAGTACACCCGAAATGACCTGCGAGCGAGCGTCTGCGCTTTCATTTGATGACTTCCTCTCTCTGGCGGGTGCATTTGAAGTTTCACTGTTTGAATGTACTAACTGTAAAATACATTCTGAACCATAAAAGAGGTGTTTTGCTTAGAAATGCTGCCATCTAACTACCACATATGAAAAGGAAGACTTCCTGTAGAAGTGTGCGCTGGGGTTTCCAGGACTGAGGGAAGCCAAGTGGGGAGGATTCATTTCAATTTTCTGCGGTACAGGACAAAAACGTATTTATCTGAGCTGAAGAGATCTGAGAAAAAGCTTTAAAGGAACTACACACGCTTCGCTACTTGAAAGCCTGATGTACAGTGAACATATTAAAACACAGTCAAAATACATTTGCTGACTGTTTAGATCATTAATATTTCATATTCATATTTAAATCTCAGAGTTGGTTAATATAAGGAAACTCTGGTTGTAAAGAAAGTTATTTTCTTCACTATCCAAAAGGGCTTGCACGTGTGTATTTAGTAGGGCTGTGTATTGGTAAAAACCTGGCGATACAATATGTATCGTGATATATTGTGATATTGCAAGCAAAGTGATATATTGCAATTTTTTAAATACTACTATTAAAACACACCACTATATGAACAGGTTATCCAAGGCTTACAATAGCATTACACCCTTGTGCTGCTTGTTAATGTTGGAGAGGAGCTGAAAATGGATTACATCTAGTGGTTAAAGGTTTAAAGTTCAACACAACACGCAATGATTCACTGTCTGCCAGGAATCTGTGTATCGATACTGTGTTTTTGAGAATCGATACCGTATCACCAAACATAATATCCCGATATTGGATATTTCGATATTTTCTTACACCCCTAGTTTTTATATAAATAAATGTTGATCATCGCAAAATAGTGGCATCACTGAAAAAAAATACATGTACATCTCTGTGAACAGCCCTTAAAACATATGGTTTTGGCCAAACTTTCGCAAGTCAATAGTAAAACAAATTTCTCAGACATCAGGCAACATAATCATAACAGAGATAAATATTAATATATATTATATTTGTAAAAAAGCTTTAAAGGACTACACAGCTCTGATATACAGTGAACATATTAAAACACACAGTCAAAATACATTTGCTGACTGTCTGGATCGACATACAACTGTTCAAAATGTATGTTGGTTTAAAATTTAAGTTGGTTAATGTGAGAAACTCTGGCTGTAACGAAAGTTATTTTCTTCACTATCCAAAAGGGCTCAGACGGGAGTTATTATATGTTTATATAAATAATGTTGATGATAGAAAAAACCCAAAAAAAACCCAAAATGTACTGTTTTCTCGACCATGAACAGCCTTTAAAACGTATGTTCTTGGTATGTCCATCATAGAACAAACATCTCAAACATCAGGCAACATGTTTATAACATCGATATATATATATATATATATATATATATATATATATATATATATATATATTAACAGTCTGTTAAAAAAAAAAGCTTCTTAGAAGGTTAAAACACTTCAGACGTCTGGTTACCGTGACCACCACTGCGAACAAATCAGAGTAGGTAAGCTACTCTATTAGCTAACTATTTACTTATATAGAAGTTGAGAAAAATCGGTGGAGTTGCCCTTTCAGTATCCATTCATTCCTTTATTCTTTGTCAAAGTACAAACCTGCAACTGTTAAAGTTGGAAAAGCTCGATTTCTGGCAGACTAACTACTGCAGACACACAAACTGGGGCTGTTGACAGTAATTACCTCCGCTTTAGACAGGACAGCAGAGCGGACAGTGGGTGGGGGCCATCAGTGGGGCTAAAAGGAAATGGTAAGAGAAGCTAAAAGGAAATCATTATCAAGCCCTGGGATCCAGTCTAGGTGTGAATCAATTCATTTCAAATTTGCCATGTACATCTGTGCAGAAGCAGCCTTGATATAATAAAAGGCTAATAGAGACAGGTGCAATTGTGTTAGGGTGGTCTCAGATTCCTCCAAAACAGTGGTTAAAAGAAAGAGAGCGAGAACGAGAGAGAGAGAGAGCTGGAGAAAGGAAGAGAGGATAGCTGACTTTCAATATTAATTAAGGGCTCTCATATATAACAGTGATGCTGTCTAGGATGCTCTCAGGGTAGACCCTCTTTCCAAATCCTTTCCGCGCAGGAGAAAAAAAATGGAATGGGATTTTGATGTAATTATACATTCCTTCTAACTGGTTGATGCGCTAAATGGTGTTTTTAATCATTTAAAAGAACATCTCCAAATGTCCTTCTAATTATGACATCTTTTTCAGTTAAACTGACCTTTAGCAGCCCTGGAGACCCACATGGGAGCAGTGAAGAGAAATGACACCTGACTGAGAGTCCGTGTGTCTGGGTGTAAGTGAGAGACAAAGAGAGAGAGCGAGAGAGCGAGAGAGAAATAACCTTTCCATTCATGCAATACAAAACTGAGGTGCAGTACGGCGTTAAAATCAGACCACCATTCACTTCTTTAATTTCCAGACAAAGCGGCCTTTAAAGGAGTCGCACTATGAAGAACTTGCTTTTTCACTTCTAGCACACATACGTTTGAGAACCTAGAGTGCTTCTAACCCACAAACTGTGAAATATAACAACCCAGTCAGTTCGTTTTATTTGTGGACTGCCTAGATAAGAAAGCATGGGACAACATTCAACATTCCCCCTTTTCCTGCCTTAAGTGGGGGGCTCATTAGAATTAAACCCCGCTCCATCAAAGTAGTCCTACTCACAGTTTAGAACTGCCTTCACGAAGGGGTGGATTTGTTTCTCGCAAGCCCTGGAGATGGTAGCATTATGTGGAAGCTAAGAGCTAATCATAGGAGCTGCTCTGTTGCCTACCTCAGTGGATAAATTTATTTGGGCTGGTAACGTACAGCTACAGCTGGCCAAAACCCATACATGTGCTGACCACTCTGTCCGGCATGAACTTTATTATTTATCAAAATTTCCCAAAAACATTAATTTTACCATTCCATCTTAAATAGTGCAGCAGTTACATTCTGGAGCCTCACTATACCTGTTCAGCTTGTTGTTTGAATTTCTCAGTTCCACCTTAAATGGTGCAGTAGTTACATTCTGGAGCCTCACTCTACCTGTCCAGTGTGTTATTTGAATTTTCCTGTTCCACCTTAAATAGTGCAGTAGTTACATTCTGGAGCCTCACTCAACCTGTTCAGCTTGTTGTTTGAATTTCCCAGTTCCACCTTAAATAGTGCAGTAGTTACATTCTGGAGCCTCATTCTACCTGTTCAGCTTGTTGTTTGAATTTCACCGTTCCACCTTAAATGGTGCAGCAGTTACATTCTGGAACCTCACTCTACCTGTTCAGCTTGTTGTTTGAATTTCCCAGTTCCACCTTAAATGATGCAGCAGTTACATTCTGGAGCCTCACTCTACCTGTCCAGTGTGTTATTTGAATTTCCCTGTTCCACCTTAAATGGTGCAGCGGTTACATTCTGGAGCCTCATTCTACCTGTCCAGTGTGTTATTTGAATTTCCCAGTTCCACCTTAAATAGTGCAGTGGTTACATTCTGGAGCCTCATTCTACCTGTCCAGTGTGTTATTTGAATTTTCCTGTTCCACATTAAATAGTGCAGTAGTTACATTCTGGAGCCTCATTCTACCTGTTCAGCTTGTTGTTTGAATTTCACCGTTCCACCTTAAATGGTGCAGCAGTTACATTCTGGAACCTCACTCTACCTGTTCAGCTTGTTGTTTGAATTTCCCAGTTCCACCTTAAATGATGCAGCAGTTACATTCTGGAGCCTCACTCTACCTGTCCAGTGTGTCATTTGAATTTCCCTGTTCCACCTTAAATAGTGCAGTGGTTACATTCTGGAACCTCACTCTACCTGTTCAGCTTGTTGTTTGAATTTCCCAGTTCCACCTTAAATGATGCAGCAGTTACATTCTGGAGCCTCACTCTACCTGTCCAGTGTGTTATTTGAATTTCCCTGTTCCACCTTAAATGATGCAGCGGTTACATTCTGGAGCCTCACTCTACCTGTCCAGTGTGTTATTTGAATTTCCCTGTTCCACCTTAAATAGTGCAGTGGTTACATTCTGGAGCCTCATTCTACCTGTCCAGTGTGTTATTTGAATTTCCCAGTTCCACCTTAAATAGTGCAGTGGTTACATTCTGGAGCCTCATTCTACCTGTCCAGTGTGTTATTTGAATTTCCCAGTTCCACCTTAAATAGTGCAGTGGTTACATTCTGGAGCCTCATTCTACCTGTCCAGTGTGTTATTTGAATTTCCCAGTTCCACCTTAAATAGTGCAGTGGTTACATTCTGGAGCCTCATTCTACCTGTCCAGTGTGTTATTTGAATTTCCCAATTCCACCTTAAATAGTGCAGCGGTTACATTCTGGAGCCTCATTCTACCTGTCCAGTGTGTTATTTGAATTTCCCAATTCCACCTTAAATAGTGCAGTGGTTACATTCTGGAGCCTCATTCTACCTGTCCAGTGTGTTATTTGAATTTCCCAATTCCACCTTAAATAGTGCAGCGGTTACATTCTGGAGCCTCATTCTACCTGTCTAGTGTGTTATTTGAATTTCCCAGTTCCACCTTAAATAGTGCAGTGGTTACATTCTGGAGCCTCATTCTACCTGTCCAGTGTGTTATTTGAATTTCCCAATTCCACCTTAAATAGTGCAGCGGTTACATTCTGGAGCCTCATTCTACCTGTCCAGTGTGTTATTTGAATTTCCCAGTTCCACCTTAAATAGTGCAGCGGTTACATTCTGGAGCCTCATTCTACCTGTCCAGTGTGTTATTTGAATTTCCCAGTTCCACCTTAAATAGTGCAGTGGTTACATTCTGGAGCCTCATTCTACCTGTCCAGTGTGTTTTACCAGACAGCTTAGCAGGTTTAGGTCTGTCTTGGACTCCCGAAGCTCTTCACACTCTGTGTGGTGGTTTGTTGGGAGATGATGGAACAGGTTAGTTGTCGAGTGATCTTTAACGGCTGTTTTCTTACAAAGTCTGTAAACTGCCGTCTTCTGAGCAACGTCTTTCCAGATCCATACCAGCTTCACACGAGTGAAGATGATCCTCGCCTAGGAGTTAAATCTAAGGTGGTAGACTGCGAGTTTCGTCCCCTGGTGCAGTGTGTTCACTCATTTTCAGCTTTAGGTGTGTTGTTTAGGCAGTAGGGCTGTGTATTGGCAAGAACCTGGCGATACAATACGTATTGTGATGCAGCGGCCATGATTCAATATATCACAATATAAATATCAATATTGAAAACAAGGTGATATATTGTGATTTTTTTAATTCATACTATCAAAACTATATGAACAGGTTTGCCAATGTTTACAACAGCATTGCGCCCTTGTGCTGCTTGTTAATGTTGGAGTTGGAGAGTGGAGCTGAAAATATATTTACAACACTGCCATCTAGTGGTCAGAGGTTTAAACACAGCACACAATGATTCCCTGTCTGCCAGGAATCTGTGTTTCAATATTGTGTTTTTGAGAATCAATACAGTATCACAAAACAAAATATCCCGATATTCAATATTTTCTTACACCCCCACTATATGAACAGGTTTGCCAATGTTTACAACAGCATTGCGCCCTTGTGCTGCTTGTTAATGTTGGAGGTGAGCTGAAAATATATTTACAACACTGCCATCTAGTGGTCTCAAGTTTAACCACAACACACAATGATTCACTGTCTGCCAGGAATCTGTGTATAGATACTGTGTTTTTGAGAATTGATACAGTATCACTAAACATAATATCCCAATATTTGACACCCCTATTAGGCAGCTATGCTAGCTTTAGCCCATGCTATATGTAAATATTAAAGATATTAAAGGCGTTTAGATTGTTGTTTGTTTCCTCGGTCAGCTCGCGCATGGTTAACACGGCAATTGAGATATTATCATAGACGATATACTATATATCGCACACTCCTAGTGCCAACACACCAATATCACATCTACGGACTCAAACCTGAATCACGCCCCCAAAAGGGCATTTACACACAACCGGGTAGTACGTTATTTACTTCTCTGCTCTGTTTTAACACTGGTGGGTTTTTCCTGACCTGAACCCCACCACGCACACTCTTACAGAAGGTCACATTCGGAATGTAGAGATAGAACGAAAAAATAAAAACATCCACTGCTCGACCACAGATGTTTTCCGTTTACTGGGTGTGTATCGAGCTTGTAAGCTGCAGCAGAGGAGAATGTGGATATTCAAATCACGCTGGTGGCCCTTTTGTATCGAGTGCTCTGAACTTCTGCGACTAAAGGTCAGAATGAGCTTTTCTATGAACAAAACGCGGAGCGGAAAACTTCATTGATGTGTTCTTTGCAAGGGCTTAAAAATAACATGCAGTCCTGCATATGCGACTATTTCAGGCCTTCAGGCAGGCCTATCAAACATGACATCAACAGAGCATTATGCAATTTAACTTGGCGTGTGTGGTGCGGGGTACGAGAGCCAGACTGAGAGAAGAGAACTGAACCTCTTTGCACATCCGGCCCAATTTTTCAATCAAACGGCTCCTTCTCTGGACAGCATAAGCTCGAGCCTGATCTGAGCCGGGATCCACAAACCTCCCCGCTCGCTTGGCTTAACTAGAATGTAATACTTCTGATTACAGACATGGGATACGGCCTATTACACTGCCAAAATAAATCAGTACTGCCCGGTGAAGCAGATTCATCTTCATCCTTTTCATACAGCATTCAAAATAGCCAGACTCTCTCATTCAGTCCATATTTTCTTTAATATTAAATATTTTTTAAACACTCTGCCTAAAAACTGGTGATTACTTTTAAAACATACAATTCACTGCAAGTACAGAAGCCTATCTGCAGAAACAGCCTGGTCTGAATTCATTGTTTGACACAAAACTCTTTAATATTAATAGGAATTAATATAATATCTTTAATATATTTAATATTTACATATGCCACTGTGCACAATATCATTAGAACAGATGTAAATAATCATACATGCAATACAAAGAAACAAATATCTTATTATTAAAGAAGTAGATCATATCTTAAGCTCCAGTTTGAAGAACCAAGTGTAGTTCTGGATTTCTCCTGGACGCCCCAGACATTGTACGACTGTATTCAGTTCCTTCAGCAGCAATCTTGATTTAGCTTAATGAAGTACTGAGAAGTCAAAGCAGGTATTAGATGAGAACTGTAAATAAAACTGGGCTGTTTCCACAAGGAGAAGAAGAACATGTATCTCTATTTTTGCCGATTATTATTTTTCTACATCATTGGGACGCAGCAGCTGCTGTTTACATTGCACGAAGAGACTTCATGGATCAATGGAAATGTTCCAAAACAGCTTGGCAAAACATTCTGGTTCCATTGACTTTACATTGAAAGTGAATGCTGTTTTTGGCCTCTCCTGTAAAAGTTGCCATTTTGGAGATACTTGTTTTTTTAGACAGTGACCATATGTATTACCCACTACATGTTGTATTAATACTATTTACATATTTAAAAGTGTTTTGAGCAAATAATATTTCTCCTGTCTAGAGAAAAGTAGCTTTTTAAATATAATAATGTCCCCAACAGCCTAAAACCTTTGCACAGTACTGTATATCCATCTGTTCAGCCTACAGTAATATGGCTCATTCTTCTATTCAGGTAGAAGCTATAAAGACTGTTTCCACCCAGACTGCTTTTTAAATAAGCTCAAATACACAGCAGCCAATCAGAGCTCAGGCCTCATTTACATATTTTAGTCTTAAAGGCAGAGCATGTTTAATTATACATCAGACAAGGATATCAGAATCATATTAATATTGGGAGATGATTGATTTATCGGACAGACGATGTGATGTTTGATGACATTTACTGCATGTCTGAACAAAAAGCTAAACATTGTGCTTAAATCTGTTTGTTTACTTATTTATTTATTCAACTGCATTTGTGACCCTGCAGTAATTAAATGCTCAATTTTCTGCAGACCTGTTTCTGGAATTTGATCCCCAAAGTTTTTTTTAAATGCTTACATAATTGCCACCAGTAAGCATGTATATGGAAAATATCGGATATCACCATTGGCCTGCAATTTCTCATATCAGAGCATTCCTACAGAAGAGAGTGTAATGTTGTAGCACTGCAGGTCCTAAACACCAGAATCAGACCGGCAAGTGCGAAGGTGCTCACTGCAGGACTGATATGGAGGGAAAAAATAAATAATATCAATATTTAATGGCAAGCTGGTAAAAAGAGACACATGGCTCTTCTAAGGCAGTGGAACTTCCTACAGAGGTTACTCAGGGGGGGAAAAATAGCAATTATAAAACACCTCAAAATAGCCAGTGTCACCAGTGACAGTTTCAAAGAGTGAAAAGTCATTTACCCACCACAATGCAAACACCTGGGCCATTCATTCTCAGTTTTAGGAAAACTAATAATAGCCCAGTTTACCAAAAGAGGCAGCCGCACTGATGGGTCCATTCAGAGCAGAGCGCGGCGCATTCATACAAGAAAAGAGGAATAAATCTTAAATCGCTCAGGCCAACTGTCACTTTGGCAGAGACAAAAAAAAGGGCAGGCATTTTTCACAAACACCTTTTAATTCAGGTAAAAGGCCTGAACGGACAGGCCCGGGGTGACGGAGAGGGAGGGAAAGGTGATCGCAGATGAAACAGTGGCACTCAGGCTTCATAAAATAAGCCACGGTGAGCACAACAAACTACTCAGGCCAGCTCACCACAAATACTCCAGCAGCAATCCAGTAATGGATACTTCCTCAGCTCCTCAATTGGTCAAAATGTTTTCATACAATAATTTAATTCAGAAACACTTTTACAAAGCAAGAGTAATCAATTTTAATTAGTTGATTCCCCCCCCCACCCTCAATCGCATAAAGTTTAATGTACTGCCATCGATCTCCTTTGTTCTTTAATGCAGTGCTGCTTTCCTGTAATTTGAGGCTTTTCTTTTTTTCCCCCCACTACTTTTACAGTCAATGATGACATTCGGTGTGACAGTCTACACATCTCTCAGAGCGGCGAATAAGAAGAGAGGCACGCGTGCGCGCAGAAGAGGCGACTCGTTTTCCTGTATCAACACATAGGGTCTGTGCAAAAGTCGTTTCCAGTCATTTCCAGTCAATACGCTCTATAAGCTCGGGCTTGCTCATTTTGCAGGACGAGTTCCTGAGAGGATTGGAGATATGAAAATTCATATGCGTGAGGAAGAAGAAAGTCAGATGACGGCACGCTAAAAACAGGAGTTTCCCCAAAGAGGAGATCACAAAAAATGAAGTAAAAGCCGTTACTGAGAAAAGGAAATAGACAGAGGAGCATTTGCAAATCAAACAAACAAGCTGCTGTGGCCTCACAGCAACGAACTTGAGCACCCCAGAGTCCTTAACCTGGCTGAACGCGTGTGGGATTACCTGGATCATAGGGAACTTCCAAGAGGGCTGGAAAAACATACATTTTTTCTTTTTTCTTTTTTTTTAAGAGCTTCCCAAATCATTTAAAGACTAATTGGAAACACTGTCCACATATAAAACATGAAACACTTGCTTTATAACTACTATTTTCATTTCCTCATAATGGCCTCATATTTTCTCTATAAATGAAGTCAGTTAAAAGGGTGGTCTCAGATTTTTGCACAGTACAAAGCAGGAAAAAAATGAAACAAAAGAAATCCCCAGAAATGAACGAGATATGGGGGAAGTATAAAAAAAAAAAAAAATAATAATAATAAAAAAAAAAAAAAAAAAGCATGTGCTTGTGCCAAACATAAAAATGAACAATGACACGCAACGCTACAATGCCACGTGGTAACACGGCGTTGATGAGGCACACAGATAAACACAAAGGCAATCTCGCACTGGCAATGGATCCTTGCCCTTCATTTCCACAGAAGGGACTACCAGCCTTCACATCCAATTAGCTGATTGAGGCCAAACGAAAACAGCACTAATGGCAAAAATGCCGCGCTCGCATCCAAGCCACGTTCGTGGACGGGTGCCGAAGAAGTCTTCTCCCACCCAGTGATCCACGCGCGGGCACGCACACACATGCACAGAGCCACTGGCCCAGGCCTACATGCACCCAACACACCCACATATGAACACAATGCTGGGAATACCGGCAGCAGACTGAGCACACACAGCTGCTTCTCCATCACCAAAATGGCTAATAGATGTACAGTGCAGCGACAATTAAAAGGAAACGCGCTTGCCAGTGATCAATTGATTGGGCGTAAGCACAATGTGACACTTGCAGAGGATGGCCACACCAGCAGCAGACAGATTGTGACATTCTGGTGACATTATCATCGCAGGACTGCTCGCATTCAATAGGGGAGGATGCTAATCAAGCGTCGTGGATCAACAATTTTGCCGTCTTTAAAAGGCTAGGAATTGGTGGCATGACCCTCTCGCTGGCTGACACCAACCCCCCCCCTGCTCCAGCCCAACATTTTTTGTGTGTGTGAGAGAGAGAGAGAGAGAGAGTGTGTTGTGTGGGCGCTTGAGACAATGACTGTATAAAAAGAAAGCGAGAGGAGGAAACTAAAGTGAAAAGCTTGTTAACTTGAAGTAGGAAAGAGAAAGTTAAAGAAAGTAAACGGGGAACAGAGAGGTTGAGAAGTGATAGAGAGAAAAGTACGAACACAAGTGTGCGGCGATGAGCAGAAGGGCTCCGGCAGAGTCAAGACTGTGAAGATAAATATCACCATCTACTGGTCAGAGGCGATACTGCAGCTGGGCGCACATACAACAGCATGAACTGTCAGGCCTCCCAGGCTTCTTTTTTTTTTTTTTTTTTTTTTTTTTGTGTTAGTCAGAGCTGTCAAGACTGATTAGACAGCAGCGGGGACAATGGACCTCACATTTAAAGAGATACTCGAACCACAATCAGAGCCACATGATTGGGGGACATTGCAGGCTGTTACTTCTCATAGGGAATGAAAACCACCTTCACCGATTTAAAAGAACCATCAGACCGAGAGCTGGCTGTTCAGGATGGGCTTGTGCTCAGAGCTTCATGTCTTTTCACCAAAACTGGGGAGCATGTTTGGAAACATCTGGGAGGTGATTTATGCCCGCTGACAGGAATGTGGTGTTACTCAACTTTACCTACAGGTTACAGGAAATGCATATCTACTGGAAGAATCATCACATCCACAAAGCTCAGGCAGAACATCCCAGCACGTCTGACTGCAGTACAGCACTGCTGCCTAAACCACTTTCCACGTCCATACACATTCCACATGGTCTAAAGAAAAACATGCACATCAATTTCTTCCCTTTCTGACTTTCTACATCCCTTGAGCATGGCAGTTTACAGAGTGTAGGGATTTCATGATGATTGGATCAATGCAAATGCTCCAAAATCACTCCTCATTACAATAAAACCTCTTTACATGAACCTACATTTAAGGTAGAGAATGTTTTTAGCCTCTCCAGTGAAGTTACTATTTTAGAGATAAATGTTTCTCTTTGCACAGCAACACCTCCTTGCTTCTACCCTCGGTGCCGACTGTAGTCCATTTGCATCAGCTTACCCATGACCTTGTTCTTTGTCAGTGACACCGCTGTGGTGGTTTGTTTGTGTGTATTGTGCTGGGCTGAGTGGATCAGGAGTGTTTAAAGACCTCAGTGTCACTGCTGAATTAAAAATAGTCCATAGCTGTGTAGGACATGAAATCATATAGACACGAGCTAGCAGATTGAGGCAACATTTAAAAAATATAAGGAGAAATAAGTGATCTTGGTGATTTAGTTTTTTGCAGTTTTGTGAGAGGTCAACAGAGAATGGCTAGACTTGTTCGAGCTACGCTAACTCAGATAACCACTGTTAACAACAGCAGTGAGTAGAAAAGCATTTTAGAATGCACAACACATTAAACTTTGAGAGGGATGGGCTACAACAGCAGAAGAACACATCAGGTTCCATTTCTGTCAGCCAAGAGCAGAAAGCTGAGGCTGCAGTGGACACCGGAAGTGGACAGCATAGTAAGACTGGAAAAACATAGCCTAGTCTGATGAATCTCTATACCTACAGACAATAAATAAAATGCTCTTTCCAGTCCCTAGATCTGAAGCCAATAGAGAACCTTTGGGGTGTGGTAGAACAGGAGTCTCGCAGCAGAGGAAATCATTCAGGCTGTTTTAAGAAGACTTACTTTCTGTTAGTGTTTTGTTGCTAGTAAAGTGATTGGATTGTAGGGATGAAAGAAAATATTGAAAATATCGAATATCGGGACATTATGTTTGGTGATACTGTATCTCAAAAACAAAGTATCAATACACAGATTCCTGGAAGACAGTGAATCATTGTGTGTTGTGTTTAAACCTCTGACCACTAGATGGCAGTGTTGTAATTCATTTTCAGCTCCACTCCAACATTAACAAGTAGCACAAGGGCGCAATGCTATTGTAAACATTGGCAAACCTGTTCATACAGTGGTGTGCTTTAATAGTAGGATTTGAAAAATCACAATATATCAATCACTTTGCTTGCAATATATCGTGATATATAGAATCGTGACCGCTGTATCACAATACATATTGCATCACCAGGTTCTTGCCAATACACAGCCCTATAGGATAGTGTGTGTGTCCTCTTCAATATAATGGTTTTGGTCTCTGCAAATACCTGAACCTGATAGGCCACAATTAAAGCATTCTATCAAGCACTGTGACCACTGCCGTCAAACCACAGCTTTCACACAAACAGCTGTCTCCAGAACACAAGAAGTCACCAAGGAGTCAAAGAATGTGTGTTGAGAGTTTGGAGTATAAAAGCTGTTTTTCTTTTGTATTATATGCATTTCTAAAGCACATGCCTTTTATTAATCACAGTAAACATGATCACTACACAGTTACAAAACTATAACCTTTATAACTATGCTGCCCAAATATGAGACAATATATAACAGAACAATCACAGAAAGGCCTCAACCACCGATCACGTATCACATTTTCAGTATTCAGTGTTTACACACTGCGGCTTTATTACAGCTTCCCTTCTTTTCAGGAGACGTGCTATTAGGCTATTTTACCAGAGCGTAGAAGCTGGGTGCGTGTTCTGCTTCTGTGTACTCCCCATTCAGCAGTGTTAAAATCTGTTAAATTCTGTAAAAGTCTCACAATACAATACAATACAATACAATATATATATATATATATGTATATATATATATATATATATATATATATATATATATATATATATATATATATATATATATATATATATATATATATATAAAAAAAAGACTGGTTTAATAATTATGGCAAGTTCTAGGAACACCACTTTTTCAACTTGTACTCTTTTCCTTATGCAAAACGATCTAATATCTTATCCATTTGCAAAAAGAAGTTCTACTTAGCATTGTGCCTTAATATTAAAGAAATGAAGGGTGGTCTCTGCACAGTACTCCATCAGCCAGTCACATCACAAAAAACAGACTCTGGACAGCAGGCCATGTGAGGGAACTTCTTGTGATCAGTGGTTAATGAGGAACAGGGGTGATGAGAAGTCATATGTGTTTGTTTGTGTGTGTGTTGCGCTCCAGTGTCATGGCACGGGGTGTGTAGCAGCTCAGATGCTGCACTGGCAGGCTACTCACTGACAGACACACACCTGCTCTGACATTTTCTGCCGACCTTGACTGAGAAAAACACATGACAATGCTGCTTGGCTTGTTCCCATAGGACAGAGAGCTACTCTCTTTTCTCTTCGCTCCGCTCCGTCCCATCCTTCTTACCTAAAAGCACTCCTGGCCTGGGAGGGGACAAAGTGACAGAAATAGGGAGGGAAGGGTTTAGCCACATATGAGTGCTAAATTTGCAAAGAGAGGCACGCTATGCTGGTACACGCAAAACGCCAGGTCAGACAGAACGAGCTGGATACTCTGGAACTGCAATGTGAAGCTGTAGGCCTGTAAAGTTAGGGCCAGCTGAATGAAGTGGACACTGTTGTCATGACACAGGGACTCATGGAGGTAGGGCTTAACTAGGCTTGACCTGAGCCCTGCCTTTAGGCCTGCAAAACTATCTCTGCTCCACATATCACTCACAACGAATCACTGACTCTAAGGCAGCAGGTTTGGAGAAAACACTAGTATTGTGATTGACATGCTATATATATATATATATATATATATATATATATATATATATATATATATATATATATATATATATAGTATACTATATGAATACTGGCACAGGCGCTTACTAAACAGATCATGTATTGTGACCCATACATATTCAAAACTGTTTTTTAAAAATAGTAATTATAGTAATTATAGTAATTATAGTCTGTTCTGTCATATATTTCATGTGTGGTATTGCAGTCTATGTCTGATGGTTAGTTTACAATACATGCCTGAAGCTCATGTGATCTACACAGACATGCACAGTGTGGCTAAAAGTACATTTAATATCATGCAGAGGTGTATCCATGTTTTCCAGGGTGGTCATATTTGGGTTTTTAAAAAAAGAGGGGGCAGGAGGGTAGCACAAAGCAGACTGTAAGCAAATGTCAACACTAAAGCAAAGCCAAACCCTAGACCAGAATTTGATTCAGTAATTCAGTGAGGTTTATTTAGTGGAAATTTCCTCAGGCCAAGAACCGGACGCTCACAATTTCAATAATTTCATTGCCATATCCTGTATGCTGAAGTAGCCTAGCAGCCTCTATCAGCATTTTATATCATCAACAACTGAACGACAAATTACAAATACTGTTCAATATATTTCAACAATATTTGTTGTTTTAAATGCTGAACTGAATTCATTATTTATAGAACCTCCCTGAAACAAGGGCTACTTAAAAACAATGCTTTTGAAAAAAAGTGCTTGTGTATAGAAAACGTAAATAAAACACGCATTCTTCTTGTTAACTCAATTTCACATCTAAACAGTTTATCTCCCTCTTGTACTGCTCTTTCACACTTTCTCTAGTTTAGTGAGAGAAGTGAATTCTTGGTTGTCTTTAAATCTGGGCTGAAATGGTGTCAGGGCCATTCTCATACACATATGAAGGTGCTCGTTAGTGAGCTTGGGACTCGCTTTATTCTCTGACTGCTGCTTCTGGCTTCGTACCTCGCACTCCCGAATCTGCACAGATCTGATTGGCTGAGGAGCGCCTTTAGTGATCTTCAGGGGCGTAGCAGCAAATTCTGGGCCCTGTACACTCTCAATGTCAGTGGGCCCCTATCCATGCCAGTACACGAGGAACGTAAGCAAAAAAAAAAAAAATTCAGGATTTTCATGGGCCCCTCTCCCTACTCAGGCCCTGGGTAGTCAGGTCCACTTTTCCCTTAAAATAAACACTGTCAGTATTAAATCTTTCTCGGTAGTTTATCGGTTTGGGTCCGCATTGGACAACGTCTGGACCGTGGTCCGCCAATTAGTGACCTCTGTCCTAGATGTTTCATGCAATTTACAAACTCTATCAAGAAAAGATCCCAAAATGATGTTGGGGGAAAAACAAGGGTACCACCCTATTGTTCTCCCATCACACTCTACTGACACAGGGCTTTCTGACCATCTACTGACCTTAAGCTTTCTAGGGACAAGCCAATTTACACTTTGTCCAAAGCGTCAAACTGGGAGCAGGCCGTGTGGTTTGATAGTTACTTTGACAGCTACGTCTTAGCTAAACTGTGGAACACAAGGCAGGTAATGCAAAACATCCCTTGTTCTTCACTGTAGCTCACCAAATCAGATTTGCTCCTCCAAGTGGAACCAATCTTCGCTCCTGTTTAAACTTGTTCATGTCAAGAAAAGCCCCTGGACTTACTAGTTTTGAAGCTTTTCCACTCACTTGGTCCAGATGTGGTGACTTTCAAATTCTCCCAACTTAGCTTAGCTGCTGCCCTTAAAGGACTAAAGCCCCCAGGTCTGTTGAAGGGTCTGCTTGTAATCACTGTCTGTGCAGCTCGGTTGCCTACTCTATTGGGAACCCTACATATTTAAGGTATGCTCTCACTTGGACAAGCTCACTAGCACTAATGTGAAGGCCCATAACAGCTGTGCAGATATGTTCCTATATCTAGGAACACTCAACTGAGCTAGAGTGATAACACTGCTAAATGGAAAGCATTAACTGCAGCCTTCTTCGTAACCGGTAGCACTACACCATCTAACAGGGTGTGGTCTGTTGATGTGGGTGTCTTACAGAGAGAGCTCATGCGTGACGGGTAGTGCAGAAGCTTGCAAGGCACAACAACTGCTCTATCAATGGCATCAGAAACAGCGAGTGGCTGACTCAGTCAATCGTAGGGAAAGTACTCATCAACGAACACTACAGTTACTGAAGCCCAGAGGCAACAGTGATTTTATATGAGCAAGTCCATGCAATGACTGTCTTCTCGCAAGACTCATAAAGCAGACTGTTCCAGATAAGGCCTGAGGATTTGGAAATACTGGGTGAGGCCTAAAGGTCTGGAAACACAGACCTAGGCTTAAGTGTCTGAGGCGCTGGGTTATGTCTGAGGATGGGAGCTGGAAAAGCAAGGCCCGGGAGGTAAAGGCTTAGACTGGAGCTGTGGTGTGGGTGCGGCAATGCTAAACCCAAGACGTAGAGCATTAATGCAGTCTCCAACATGCTCTACTACTACACACACGACAGCAACAGATGAGGGGGGAGGGGGGGGGGCACTAGTGCTTCACACAATATATTGCTTGTTAATTGATATTGCAATACTGACCTTTGCAAAACTGATACAGCAGAAGGCTGCAGTACGAATATGAGCTTTCTAACGAGTTGCACGACTGTTTACTATGTACCGTGTGAGTTTATTGTGTGCTGTGATGAGATTCTGTGGGCACTTTGACTTACTGTAGCTGTTAAGTGATCCAATAAATGTAAATAATTTGAGTTAAAAATGATGCAGGTCAGTCTTTAACTGCGCCACATTAATTGAGTTTTTAATACATCGCAAGGAATATTGGAGCTGAAATACAACAGTAATTAGAGGTTGATTTGGAAAGTATCTGTATGATCCAAATGCAATTTGCAATACATGCAATTTCTGATGAATATTTTGAACACGATTTACAATTTAAATGACAAATCATATATATATATATATATATATATATATATATATATATATATATATATATATATATATATATATATATATATATATGTATATGTGTGTGTGTGTGTGTGTGTGTGTGTGTGTGTGTGTGTGGTCCAGGCCTGCTTTTTGGTCAACAAATCCATTTAGTTTTTGCAATAAATGCAATTTCTGACCAATATTTTGGACATAATTTACAATTAAATGACACACATATACATATATATATATATACATACACACACATATATATACACGCACACATATATATATATATATATATATATATATATATATATACATACACACACACACACACATACACATATATATATATATATATATATATGTGTGTGTGTGTGTGTGTGTGTGTGTTGGTTGTGTGTGTGTGTGTGTATGTATATATATATATATATATATATATATATATATATATGTGTGTGTGTGTGTGTGTTAAGGTCCAGGCCTGCTTTTTGGTCTGGAAGAACAACAAATCCATTTTGTTCTTGAGGCCTGAATGCACTGCACACAATGTCTGATTATGCAATTTCAGATAAACAAAAAAAAAAAAAAAAGTCAAGTTAACTTGGACCATTGGGTTGATATAGACTTACATTGTAAGTATTTGTATTAGGAGGCTAAAATTATTGCACAGTACTTCTGTCAGGTAAATCTGTCAGGTTTAATGCTGGATCTTAGGGCTGAGCGATTTGGATAAAAAATAATCTCGATATTTTATCTGAATGGCGATATTCGATATATCTCTCAATATTTTTTCAAAAATGCACTTCTGCATCAAAGCTACACGTTCCAACTGACACACAGGCACTTTTGACAGGCATTGTTTTTTTTTTACTAAACACATCCTCACACTTGTAACCTCTTGTGTTACAAGTGTGAGGATCTGTTTAGTAAAAAAAACTGTTTATTTTTTTTTCTTCTATACTGTAAGATTTTTTTATGAGTAGCTTAATTTGTTATGTAGGACAGTCAGAATAATAAGCACCATGCTTCTGCCTGTGCCTTTTCAGTCACTTATTTGTTGACAATGTTGGTCATGCTGATAGTCTTTGTATTATGTGCTGATTATTTGACTGAATAAAGAATTATCATCATCATCCTCTTCGATAGCTTCTTTCGTGTCTTTACCCGTCTCCATACTGTCGCAGCTAGCATTTACAGGTGACACGGTGGGGGAGGAGTTTTGTGAGGGAGAAAGGTGGAGCAGTGTGGAGTTGAGACAAATCGGGAGAAGAGAAAGGTGAACTGATGGATGTACAAGTATAATTGCAGCGCAACACAGACTATATCGATATGAACGATACTGTCTCATCTTATATCTCTTGTAAAAATATATCAATATTTCTAAAAAAACTCGATATATCGCCCAGCCCTACTTGATCTTATGCAATAATGGACTCCAATGAAGACAATGTCATCTTGTCATCTATTTGATGTGGTTTCTGTTTTACATGGTAGATGTTATTTTGTCAGAGAAACATATTTTTATGGTTGCTGGCTCTAGCTTACATCAGCAAGAGCTGGGTTAGCCAAAAAAGCTGCACCAAAGGTGGTGATATTTTACTGATACCAATGTCATTCTGCTCATCAGTCTCTTCACTTATGGGTCCTGATCAATTTCTTATGCAGAAACAAAGTAGGGTACACTGGTTTTTAGCATTAGTCCAGCTGTTTTGAACACAGGGTAGAATGTCTGCCTATTAAGAATGACATTTATATATATTTATATATATATATATTATATATATATATATATATATATATATATATATATATATATATATATATATATATATATATATATATATAAAATAAATACAATTTTCGTAAAGTACAAACTGCTTCTTAAAAAGAAATTTAACGTATAAATCCAACATAAATAAATTAAATAAACTGTTCTTCCTTCGAAAAACAGCCACTGAATAACGTCAGAATCTGTGTGCTGCTAATGTTATTACAGCACAAAATATTCACCCTCGGTAACAGATGTGCTGCTCGGTTGGGAAGCAATGGCACTCATGCTTAGAGTGCCAAATACATGGCATTCCCAGAATTTTAACCCACGTTGCGTCAAAAGATGTTCCAACATATTGCTGGAGTTTCCACCTCAACCTGAAATCATCACTTTACAGTCCCTGCAGGTAGAACTGCTGTCATGTTTCCTTACGGAATGAAGTCATGCTTCAGACCACTTAAACCTCTCTGCCGTGACATAGTTACTATTGCAGCGTAGACGCAGAATTTTACACTGTGATGTGAGTTTTTGCAACTGCCAGAAAAACATGCACCAATAAATGAAACTAATAGCATTAAATGTATATGTTTGCAGTGAAATGTACATCCGTAATCATGGTAAGCCATGTTTGTCTGTATGTATGATATATATGAACAGCAGCCTTAACAGACATTCACAAAATAAGGACTACTAATACTACTATAAGGAATACTAGTACTATTACAGGGACTACTGGTAGTACTATTATAGAGACTACTAGTAGTACTATTATAGAGAGTACTATTATAGACTACTATTACAGGGACTACTAGTAGGACTATTATAGAGAGTACTAGTACTATTATAGGGACTAGTATTATAGGGACTACTAGTAGTACTATTATAGAGAGTACTACTATTAGAGGGACTACTAGTAGTACTATTATAGAGAGTACTAGTACTATTATAGGGACTAGTATTATAGGGACTACTAGTAGTACTATTATAGAGACTAGTATTAATATAGGTACTAGTAGTACTATTATAGAGACTAGTATTATTATAGGTACTAGTAGTACTATTATAGGGGCTACTAGCACTGCTATTATAGAGACTACTAGCACTACTATTGCAGGGACTACTAGTACTACTATTATAAGGACTACTAGTACTACTATTATAGGGACTACTGGTACTATTACAGGGACTACTAGTAGTACTATTAGTAGTAGTAGTACTATTATACTACTAGTAATATTAAACAGACATACTAGTACTACTTATTTAGCACTTATCCCCCCCCCCCCACCAAGAAAACTTAATACTATGTTATTGGGTTTCTTTAATGTACTGGTCCTCTATCTGGAGTTTACCTACCCCTGTTCTTTTCTATGATTGGCCTGATAAAGCCATAATCTCTGTGCGCCACACAGAAACATGAACCCCATTAGCGTTTTCCTCTCATTACTTTTCATCAGACTAAGAAAAAATGACAATTATTAATTAATATCCATTATACATTTGTCTTTCACGAAAAGAAGACATGGTGGGGGAGTGGGGAAAAAAATAGAAGCAATTAGTTGAACAAAATAATCAAAATATTACGTTTGAAAAGGCACTGATGAATGTCCTGTGAGCTCTCATTTTAGAGCGAAACTCTAATATATTCTTGCTGTCATATTTCATTAAACTGCTATTACGGCCTTGATAGAACTATTAGTCACTATATTATTAATAACATTAATGTATTTACATTTTTTGTGTACAAGCCGGTTTTCCAGCAATAATTTATGAACTAGCTTCAGATATTTTATAATGCTCCCTCATCTCAACTCTTTTGTGCTTATTATTGATTAATAAAAACAGACTGAATTTTTATGTTTTTTCACCCCCCCCCCCTTCCAACCCCCTCCCTCCTTTTCCAACGCATTCTCTTAATGTTCTGGCGAAGGGCCTCCGCATTAAGAGACTGAAATAAAGTGCATTTACATCTGAAGCATAACTTCATAATTTACATTCCAACATTTATTAGAGGTGACAAATGAGCATTTGGTCCACTCATGCTTTTCCACAATGCAGCACTCATTCAATCCATATAAATTACAGCTAGGATTGTGAGTGCTGGTGCAAATGATCCTATTATATTTATGCAGCAGCACACACATGGGCCTGGTGTGCTTAGTGTAAAGGGGGGCTTGGAGCAGGGGGGCTGCAGTCTGCTCATGATCTAATCCAAGTAGTGCTTCTACATATTGTGAATTCAAAAACGCCTTTTCCGAGTCTCCGCACAAACGCCAGCAGCAAACAAAAAAACTCAATGTTATCGATACTGTACGCAACTTTAAACTGAAAGCACTGCAGACAGAGGCTTAACTGAAATGAGCTGAACTGAAATCCAATATAATCCAGTCTAATCTGAAGACAGGAGACAATACCAACCTTGCAAAAGGACATTAACCTACAGTGAGAAGCAGAAGTATTAGGTAGGGCTGTGTTTTGGCAAGAACCTGGCGATACAATACATATTGTGATGCAGCAGTCATGATTCAATATATCACAATATATTGCGATACTGCAAGCAAAGTGATATATTGCAATTTTTCAAATCCTACTATTAAAACACACAACTATATGAACAGGTTTGCCAATGCTTACTATAGCATCTCGCCCTTGTGCTACTTGTTAATGTTGGAGTGGAGCTAAAAATGAATTACAACACTGCCGTCTAGTGGTCAGAGGTTTAAACACAATACACAATGATTCACTGTCTTCCAGGAATCTGTGTATCGATACTGTGTTTTTGAGAACCGATACAGTTTCTCTTAAACATAATATCCCGATATTTGATATTTTCGATATTTTCTTACACCCCTAGTATTAGGACAGTCAAATAAAAGTAGTGATTATTTGTTGTATGCTTATTAAATACGCTTTTTAAGTTAATTTTAAATGCCGTCTTCTACTCTAAAGCATTTTAGCGACAGAGGTAATGAAATACATGTATATAAATACCTGTTCTACCTTTAAAGTCATTGAACTGGTTACATCAGCAGCCATGCAGACCCAAGTTGTGATAGTGCTTCTGTGAGCTTTGGACATTCTCTGTGGTTCAAACCCTCTGACTAAGCTTTACACTCATTTTACTCGTCTATACAGCCTTACTGTCACTGTCCAAAGGAAAACATGCATCTCTGTGTTTGTTGATTTTTATTCTTCTTCTTCTAAATCATCATCATCATCATCTGTTTAGATTGTGTGAAAGTTTGAAGATGAATGGACCAATAGGAATGCTCCAAAACAGCTTCCAGTGACTTTTAAAATTAAAACTAAAAGCAAAAATTGCTTTTATCCTCTCCGGTCAAGCTGTTATTTTGGAGATATGTTTAAATGTAAATTTTTTTTTTTTTGAACAGCTACATTATATTTCTTGCCTGAACCCCCCCCCCCTCCTTCCTCCCTGTCATTCAGAGAGAGTTGTCATTGTTCTATATTTCTTTTCTGCTGTCAGTTGCTGTGGTCTACCCTGACCTGGTTATTGCAAACTGTTTACTCATCCAGTAGTTTCATACTGTACAGACATTCATACTGGTTAATGCGCTGACCTCAAAACAAGACTCAGAAGTGCAAACTCCCACGGCTATCATACGCAGCCTCTGCATGTGTGGACAGTTAATAGTTACATACAACACTTGAGTAGCTAGCAACTCCACGACCATTTGTCCCAGTACTCAGGCTAAGCTAGACTGACACTGGTAGAGAAAATACATGGACATTGGTTTTACATACAGAAACATTTGAATGCAGAGTAGTTTTTTGTACTTTTATTTCTTTTACATTTGGTTCACAGGCGGACAGCTTAAATGCAAGATGCAGAATTACAGCAGTAATTAAAGAAAAATTGTAAATAACTTATCCACTGAAATTAAACTAAGTTAATAAGATGGAAGTATGTGGTTTGATGTAGAGCAGTATAGAACTCTTTAATTAAAGGTGATGATGGGAACCAGACGGTTGTGATATCTACAATGTGATATTATTGACTATCCAAAATGATCAGTAATATGTAATGTGTAATATTTATAAATGGTATAATAGAAATAATCATGAACGTTTAAACATTTCCAAACTATTAGCTTTTTATAGTTTAATTGCTATGTCGAAACAATGTATTGAGTATTGGGCAACATACTTGTTTACCTATTAACTTTCTGTTCTGCAGCTTAGAGGCATTAAACACTTCAGACGTCTGGTTCCAGTCAAGATCACGCTAAACAAATCTGTCTGGTAAGTGTTTTCTCGAGTGCCACATTTCACCAAAAACCTCCTGACTTCCATCTTAACAATATGAATATGTGTAAATCAAAATATATATTGGAATTCACCTTTAATATATAGTGGGGGTGTGCCATATCGTATCGTACACAATAATATCACCAACATTTTTGAATATCGTGGACAATATTATAACCTGAAATATCACCCATCCCTAATTATCACATCAGGGTACTACTTTTTTACTGTTTTTAGCCAAAGAATTTTTTTTAGAGTGCATTATTTAGTATCGTGACATTCTGGATCATTGACTTCTGTTACAATCTGATGAAAATTCTTGTTTTTTTAAATATCTCAGTTAGGGGTGTGCCATATCATATCATATGGAATAATAAAATTTAATTTTCAATTTGTTGCAGTAGTGTATTCTTGAAATATTTCTTTTTAATTGTTTTGTCATATCGCCGAGAGTATCGTTATTGCAAAAATACAATGAAATATTGCGATATTATTACAGGGCTATATCGCCCACCTCTAATATATAGTGTCAGAGCAACAAAAGTGTCAATACAAATATGCAAAAAAGCAAACTATACTTCACTCCCCCAATACTACAGCTCTCGTCACAGCATGAAATATTCTCTCATTCACAGAGACGCAAATCACAGCAAACTCCTTCACAAAGCATCGATCAGGAGCCTCATTCATGTTTAAACAACTCTTGCCTCGTCCCATGCTAATATCCCCTCAACCGATAACCACTATAAGCCAGCGTGTAATGTTAAATAATTATAGAGAGCAGCGTTTTCAGCGGCGTAGTTACAAATGCACCATGGGAATCCCCCCATTTAAACAAATAACTGGCGCTGCAGGGGAGTTGGCAGATGAATTAACAGCTAATAACGTACTGCGCGGCCCGATAAAGAACATTCCCAATGTGTCAATTACAAATCATTTTTCTCTGATTTCCAGACTTCTGAAAAATAATTGCATGCTTTAAAGTGCCACAACAAGAAAATTCGGGGCTTTCGCGTTGTACCAAGGAGACTATTTTCCTCTCGTTCATTTGATCAAAAGGATCCAGAAGCCCCTGCGAGGGACGGGCTCTTTTTTTTTTTTTTTTTCCTCGGTGCAACTCGCTCACCGTGTTATACACAGGCCTCCCTACTGACAGGCTGCGCAAGTCGAAAACACACAGGGCTTCAATCAGCCTCCCGTTCATTAAAATCAGAGGGACAGGGCCTGCAACGAAAAAGATGCTGACATATCAAAGGGTCTCAGTACCTGCATTACCATAGTCATTTACTTATTAAAGCAGGGATGTTTCCTGTCAATCAGTGGGCCATCACGTCTCCTCATTTGCGGCGGAAAAACTGGCATAATTGCTTCTTACACTAATCAACACAACTTGGGGTAATTATGCCTTGAAAGTGACATTGGAGGCTGAGAGGGACGTGTGTGTGTGTGTGCGTGAGTGTGTGTGTTTGCCTGACAGGGGACAGGCAGCCTGAGACTCCTAGTCTCCTCTCTCTTTCTCTCTCTCTCTCTCTCTCTCTCTCTGACATGTCTGCTCTTCATAGAGCTTCCTCAAACATACAAATAAGGCAAGGAGGAAAACTTGCATTCAGACGCAAGTAATTACAAAGTTAGTGTCAATGGCCAACGCCATACACTTCCCTTCCCACGCACTTTAAAGGCCTTCGCTGCACTGTAATTAAAAACAGTGTCATATTTCTGTCTTCTCTTATGCAAGCATATAATGACAGCTACAGCAAATTGGAAATTATAGATCTGAAATTTTTATTGTATTCCGCTTAATCACAGACTTCTAATGAAGGCGTCTGGAAAAGAGGCCGGCGTATTGTGAACTGGGCACGGAAAGCGATGAAAATAAGAGAAAATAAAAAGTTCTCAGGATAGGTCACAGGGGCATGCAGAGAAACAGTGAACAGCTACGAACATAAATATACCACTTACCCATAACGTTACAACCACCTCTACACACTTACCATATAGAAGCACTTCTTCAAACATCTGAGCTGCTGCATGCATTGTCACCCCCTTCAACCTGTTCTTTAACAGTCAGGACCCCCACAGAACCACCCTAGTGCAGGTACTATTAGGGGAGGTAGACCATTCTCAGCACTGCAGTGACACTGACGTGAAGGTTCTGTATTAGTGTGTGTTGTGGATCAGACACAGCAGTTCTGGTGGAGTTTTTAAACACCTCCGTGTCACTGCTGGACTGATATAGAAGCCAATGATATAGTGACCACAGATGAAGGACTAGAGCAGGGGTCACTAATAGGTGGCCCCGGATCCGGACCCAGACGTTGTCCAATGTGAACCCAAACTGATTAACTATAGAGAATGATTTAATGTAGACTGTGTTTATTTTAAGAGGTGGAGCTTTTCTTGTCTTTACGGTATACAGGCTTTACAACGCAGTAACCTCACAGACCAATCACGTGCACTGTAAGATCACCGAAGGCTACTCAGCCAATCAAATCTGTGCACATTGGGGCGTGTGGCGTGCACACACAGGCGAGGTAGGAAGCGAGGAGCAGCAGCCGGAGAGTAAAGCGAGTCAGAGAGAATAACGAGCTCTAAAAACAGAAAAGTGAACAGAGAAACTGACTGTTTAACAGGGACGGGTATGGAATAGACTCACTCGTCTAGTTTTGGAGAATACCGCTCTGTACATACAACATTTCAATCTGAGTTAACAAGATGATGCATGTTTTATTTACTTTCTTGATAAATAAACACTTTAAGATGCTCTTTTTTAAAAAACATTCTGTTTTTTTGGGTTTTTTTTATGTAGCCCTTGTTGGACAAAAAATGTATTTGAATCTTTATTATTAATTCATTCAGTTCAGCATTTAAACACTAAATATATTGAAATATACTGAACAGTATTTGTAATAAGTTTGTCTTTCAGTTGCTGATGGTATAAGATGCTGATACTAGGCTACTTCACTATACAGGATATGGCACTGAATCATAACACAAGTTAGAAATGATGATGGTCCGGACCTTGGCCTGAGGAAATCTCCTCTAACTGGACCTTACTGAACTCTAATTAAATACCCCTGGACTACTGGATGACCAACACAAACTATGCAGCAACAGCTATATCACCTCTGACTTTACCCCTCTCTCTCCTCATATATATATATATATATATATATATATATATATATATATATATATATATATATATATATATATATATAAAAATTGAAGCGAGCGATGATCAGCCAATGTTTATCCGATCCCAAGAGCCGATCGATGGCGTTAAACCAACAAGCCTAATTTGTGTATTTCCAGCTAGCGTTTCATCCAGGAAGAGGAGCCCTCCAAGAAAATCCCTCCGTGCAGGTCCCTGCAATTCCTATTTGAACCACTAGGTGGAAAAACATACCGTTTCATTTTCGTCAGACTGACTAAAGCATTGGCCTCGAGAGAACAGTTTATGGTGTTCACTGCATGTGCGGATAGAAAACATTGTCTGTCTGGCAGTGTTTTACCGTATGTGACACAGACTCATCCAGAACGTTCTGTAACATCTGTAAAAATCAACGTGTCTCATGGGGTAACCAAAACAAAGACATTTAACACGACTAATCGCATACTACAGATGAACCGATCTGTGTTTTTGAGGCCGATTCTGATCGCCGATCACCTTTCAGCGCGATCGGCCGATACCAATCGTGCCACAGCAGGGCTACATGTAGTTATTATTGCAAGCAAGTCATGAAACATGGTTGTAACACTGTTATCTAGCGCTATAAACTCTGGCTGTGGTTCTTTAGCTCTCTGGCTGTTGCTGCTGTACTGTTCGTACCGGTCAGATCTGGTCTACAGAGTTTTCTAGGTTATTTGTTTTGTGCTAGCTCTGCTGTTTGTTGATACTCACTGTATTCAGCTGCATGGTGTTCTCTTAAATGCCATATCAGATAGAGATGGACCCCACACATACACACACACACAGCGTTCATGTGCTGCTAAAATGCGTAGAAAATCCAGCACATGGCAAAGCAACTTTCACGGATTCAGAGAATGGCAGTAGAATGAGTCATACTGAACAGCTCAGTGACATTAACTGTGCCACTGTCATGGGATGCCACCTTTGCCACAAGCCAGTTCAGAAAATTTCCACACTGCTAGATCTGCCTCAGTCAACTGTAAGTGCTATTATTGAGAAATGAAAGTGTCTCGAAGCAACAACAGCTCAGTCATGAAGTGGTAAACCAAACTCACAGCACGGGACGGCAGAGAGCCGAATTGTGCAATACATAAAAATCACCTTTTCTGTTCTGCATCACTGACTGTTCCAAACTGCTTCTGGAAGCAACGTAAGCTTGACGACTGAGCATCATGAAATGGGTTTCCATGGCCGAGCAGCTCAACACAGGCCTAAGTTCACTATGTGCAATGACAAGCGTCGGCTGGAGTGGAGTAAAAGCACCGGACGCTGGAGCAATGGAAACGTGTTCTCCGGAGTGATGGAAACGTGTTCTCCGGAGTGATGAGTCATGCTTCACTATCCGGCAGTGTGGCAGGCTGAGGGATGAATTTGAGTTTGTTGCAGGCCAGGAGCACACTCAGTATCTAATGGAAAACGCCAACAGTAAAGTTCTATGGAGGAGGAGGAGGACCTTTAGCTCCAGTGAAAGGTACAGCATGCAAAGATCATCTGGTGTGGAGGAACTTCAGTGGCCTTCATGGAACCCTGACCTTAACCCTACTAAACACCTTTAGAATGAACTGTAATGCGTGGAGGTTACTGTGGCTGCAAAGTGGGCCAACTCCACATTAATGCCCATGGTTCTGGACTGGATGTAAGCTCATAGAGGGGTGATGGGTCTGCTACCAACACCCTGCAATTTCAAAACGTTTCATATGATAATATATATTGTCGCTGTCCAATGAAGACCATCTATCTTAATTTTTGTCAATTTTCATTTTTCTGCATCACAGGAACACGACAGCTGCTGTTTACATTGTGTAAAATTTCCAGGATGAATGGACCAATAAGAATGCTTCAAAAAATTTGGTTCCATTGACTTGTATTGAAAGTAAAGACTGTTTTTGGGCTCTCCTGTAAAGTTACAATTTTGGAGGTACTTGTTTTTTATTGGACAGCAACGATATCAGCCATCAAGTAAGGTATGTTAACAGTATTTAGCATAGATAGAAAGATTGATCGGCTATGTATCGGTAGATTTTTAATCAAGATTTTGCGATCGGTGATCGGCCGATATTCCTCCAATTTAGCCGATCCTGAGAGCCAATTGAAAATGAGCTTACAAATGAGCTTAATTCCTGTATTTCCAAACAACTAGCGTTTTACTGAAACCCCCTCCGGCCAGGTCCCTGCAATTGCTATCTGAACCATTAGATGGAAACAAATACCCGTTCATTTTTGACAGACTGACTAAAGCAGCGCGCCTCACGAGGACAGTTTGCGTTCACAGCATGTGCTGAAAGAAAACATGTCGTCTGTCTGGCAGTTCTTTACCGTATGTGACGCAGACTCATCCAGGACAGTAAACTCAGCGTGTCTCGTTGGGGAACCAAGACAAAGACATTTAACACTAATCTGATACAGCACTTAAAGAGTACCCCACGCGGCTAAATACAGTGAGTATCAGTAAACAGCAGAGCTAGCACGCGCAGCTAGCACAAAACAAATAACCCAGAACACATACAGACCAGATCTGACCGGTACAAACAGCAGCAACAGTTCAAGATCTACATTTAATGACTGCAGTTTTTACTGCATTTATTTAATTAGCTTTTTTAGTTTTAAATTAAGGGTCTAAAAGTAATGATTACAGTATTAGGGATATTTGTTTGATCTACTTTGTTTATTTACTGATAATTTTGTTTAAAATATGATGCTGTTTCACATGAGCTCGTTAAAAAAGGTAGTAAACCAGTTTAGACCATGTTTCATGACTTGCTTGCGCTAATAACTACATGTAGCCCTGTCGTGGCATATAGCCCCGCCCTCGATCTCTAACGGCTATCGGCCAATCACTCTGAAAGGTGATCGACAATCAGAATTGGCCTCAAAAACGCTGATCGGGCCATCTCTAGTATTTAGTGAACTACCTTTCTGTGAAGCAGCGTTCAAGAACATTGAACACTGTATTGGGTAGTACATTAAACTTTATGAAATTCATTAGGTCCTTACTACTTATTATTTTGACCAATATTAAATCAAAAGCTGCTGACCAACAAACAGCATCTACATTATGATATAATAACTGGACACTAATGCCTAAAATCGTTCAACAGCTGCAGCATCATCATCATCAGCCGGAAAACAGGGTTTCTCATAAACACTACACATCAGAGACGAATACAAGCACCGCTCTTGCCCTGATTAGGTCAGGACAGTTGACAGAGCTGGTCCAAATGGCTACTATTCAGTGGTGACTCAGGAGCGAGTAGAGGAGCCACTGGTCTTTGACTCATCCCCAGAACCTTCTCCTGTTGATCGTTTTTGACTCATATGACAAAGCTAATTGTGCTTTCCCACAGGGATATAACCATTCTATTAAAATGTCACATGTTGCCGGCCACGCACTGGCCAGAAACCTGCAGTCAGCAGAAAGGCACACAAGCAGCAAGGACAGCTCCTTCAGCAAGTTTTAGACTACTCCAGACAACTTTCCCCAGCTGACTTCACAGCACAGCATTACCATCACCTTGTACATCCTCAGCAGCGAGCTTCCATCACAACGAGGTTCTGTTGATGCTAATTATGACGACTCTAAAAGTTAAAAGAAGCTCATGAAGAGATGGTGCAAATGCACAGAAATTAGAGATGGAAGGATCGATCGGTATCGGACGATTCTTAATCAAAATATGTGATCGGCCGATATTTCTTCAATTTAGCCGTTCGATGTCGTTAAACAAATGAGCCTAATTTCTGTTTTTCCAGCTAGCATTTGATCCAGGATAAGGAGTCCGCCAGCCAGCTCCCTGCAATTCCTATCTGAACCACTAGGTGGAAATACATACCCTTTCATTTTCCACAGACTGACTAAAGCTGTGGCCTCGCGAGAACAGTTTACGGTGTTCACTCGCATGTGTGGATAGAAAAACGCCGTCTGTCTGTTTATGTGACTCTCATCCAGGACAGTTTGTAACATCTGTGAAATTAGTGAAATCAACGTGTCTTGTTGGGGAGCCAAGACAAAGACATTTAACACTACTGATCTGATACGGCGCGTACACCACACGACTGAATACAGTAAGTATCAGCAAACAGTAGAGCTAGCACGCACAGCTAGCACAAAACAAACAACCCAGAGAACCGTGCAGACCAGATCTGACCGGTACGAACATAACAGCAGCAGCAACAGCCAGAGAACTAAAGGAACCACAGTCAGAGTGATTGAGTTTATAGTTCTAGATAAGCAGCTCTTCTCGGATGTAGAAGACGTTCATTCTGCTGCTTAATATTCCACCTGGATCCACGCTCTGCTGTTCCTAGTAGAGATACTTTTCAGATGTGGCTCTTCCGGAGCTTATCAAGAGGTTTACTCCCACATAGACCAACATCTAATTTAATTAAAATATTATTCTGTTTCACAACCAGTTTCCACCTTGTTTCATGACTTGCTTGCGCTAATAACTACTTGTTGTCCTACTGTGGCACATAGCCCCGCCCTCGATCGGTATCAGCTATAGGCTGATCGCGTTGAAAGGTGATCGGAATCGGCCTCAAAAACGCTGAGCGGTCCATCTATAACAGAAATCGTCTCAACTTCATGACCAAACAGGCAAGTCCTTAGACTTAGAAGTGGAAGAATGTAGGTCAGTATAAAGTAGAGGAATTCAAATATCTACAAAAGCAACATTTGAGCATCACTTTACTGCAAACCGACTGCTCTAGACTGTCAGCGCCACTGTTCGGCTGCTCGTTCCTGAGAGAAATGTCAATAATTATCAGATAATAACTGTGATGTTCACCTCGCAGCTAAAGTGAACCTAAAAAGAGAAGGTGCTAAAACGAAGCCCTTGCTTTCTTCCACACATTTGTTAATTTATTATAATTAACGAAGGGCTTTCTGTACGCATGTCAACAGACACAAACATTCAGTATTTGAACAAAGAGTCCAAATAGCAATTATAAATAAAAATTTAGTGTATGAAGGGAAAAAAAGAAAGAAAAGAAATAAAAAGAAACAGACTTTTCATGTGGGGAGATGTCCGGCCATAAATCTGCTGAATTTGGCCCCTAGGGAACCGTCTCCAGAGATCTGGTCCAGCAGCACACAGAAGACCAAAACCACACAATAATGAAATCTGGGCTCCACTCATCTCTATCTACTCATCCTTTTCAAAGAGAAGCAGAAAAACAAAAAAAAAGAAGAGAGAGAGAGTCATCAAAAGTAAAAAAAGAGAGAGAGAGCAGTTCACCATTCTGGAAAATATGAAAGACTCCAAATAATTCAGCATCAGAGATTCCGGGAAAAAAAAAAAAAAAAAAAAAAAAGACGTGGGGTTTTATAGACATGCCATTTCACAGTTCAAACGGGAAACTACTAAGCATTCTGGTTAGCGTCATCCCTCAGTCATGCCACGAGCATTTCATACCAGTAAACAAACACGAGGTTCAACACGAGGGGATTCTACGAAGAAAGAAGAAAAAAAAAAAGAAAAGAAAAACATAAAAAGAGAGAAACGCACGCAAAAGGCGCCTGCGGGGGGAAAAGCCTGGCGCCGGAGCAAAGCTTTTACAGGAAAAAGCAAGAGTGATTCACCTCCAATCAGTAATGTGTAATGAGTCAAAAAGAGCGACCTGCGCTAAAACAAGAGGCCTGAGCAAGCCCCGAGCTGTAAACTCATTTTCTGAAGCTGGCATCCGCGGCAGACCTCAAAGAGAGCTCCGAGCACGCACGATAAATCTGACGTGAAATCATAATCATAAAAGCAATTAGCTGACCCTGCGCCACTCGTCCTTGGACATGACAGTGAGAATTCATACCGAGTCCTCCAAGGATGCTACAGCGAGGAGGGGATGGGGATGGGGGGTGGTGGTTGAGGGGGGGGGGTGCGCAACACAGCAACAATAAAGCAGCAGGCCCTTCCTGTGTCATTAACCACAAACTCCAACAGCTCAGGACGTGCAAGTGCCACTCTCCACAACACATCATTACACCGAGCTCCCTCCTCTCTCTCTCTCTGGTCAACAAGCGCCCGCTCCGACATCTGTCTTAAACGAGAACCGTTCCGCCGGCCGTCTCCTGTTAAGGACGCAGCGCACTTAAAAAGGATTGGCTTGCGCTGACTACTTCAACAAGGAGAGCAAAACTTTAACGGCGGAGCTTCACAACTTGTTACGATGCTTAACAAGTCTGCGGCGTGTTCGAGAGTAAGGGTGGGCCTACCTTCATATAACAAGTCTCATTGAGCTGAGCTGAGCTCAAAAGTAACCTGTAGGGGTCTGTAATATGAATCAGTCACCAACAAAGACATCACCAACAAAGAAAACATCATATTTGTAAGAAGACTCTTTTTGTAAGAAGAAGCTTTTAAGCTTGTAAGAAGAAGCTTTTAAGCTTTTATTCTCTGGACTGCAGTACCAACGTTCTCGGAGCTCTGAAACCCTGGTCTCAAGCATGTCTTTTACAGGCCCGCCTTTCTATTCGGTGAACATAGATATAGTATGTTTGTACGTCAACCCTATTATGAGGCATAGAGTATATGCTTCATAAAATTTATCTGGAGCGCAAGCTGCAGCTACAAACAATCACTCGCGTGACTCTAAAGTTGAAGGAGTGTTTCACACAGAAACACAACAGTGTGGTGCTCTGTCAGCTCTGCACAGTGGAGATGATCACAACAGTACAACTGCTATACATGAGACCTTGAAGCTCAAACATCCTGTAGAGCTTCATCAACACAGCAGCAGGACAGCACCTGTTTACCTGTTTATCTCATCTTAGCAGATTATTTTAAGATTATTAACACGTGTAACATGTTTCTTTCAGTAGTGTCACTTGAAAAGTGTCATTGTTAACCGCTTCTTAATCGTCCAGTGTAGAACCTAAGACTGTTCTCGATACCGCAGGAACTTTAAACACACGTAGCTGCTTCTCAAACGACTCTCTGCTACATATATACATATTGTGATACACCTGGCCAGTCATAATTCTTTGAACAGTGGTTCTTGAATAGAAGTTCCCAAGATATGTCGCAGCCTTATATGGCGGGGTCCCAAAAAGCCCTGACCTTCCCGCAAGCTCTGCAACATTCTTGGGCCACCTGTCTCTCATACACTTCGAACCAATGCTGTAGTGTGTAAACCACAACAAGCGTTAGCAGCTCGTGTGATCATATACTCTATGCTTCATAATAGGGTTGACGTACAGACATACTATATCTATGTTCACCTGATTGTATCTGAAAACTAGAGCCAGGGAGATGCGTCGGCGCAATCAATTACATGCATATATACGGATCGCAAGCTGCAGCTACAAACAATCACTCGCGTGAATCTAAAGTTGTGGGAGTGTTTCACACAGAAACACAACAGTGTGGTGCTCTGTCAGCTCTGCACAGTGGAGATGATCACAACAGTACACCTGCTACACACGAGACCTTGAAGCTCAAACATCCCGTAGAGCTTCATCAACACAGCAGCAGGACAGCACCTGTTTACCTGTTTATCTAATCTTATAGATTATTTTAAGATTATTAACACGTGTAACATGGTTCTTTTAGCAGTGTCACTTAAAGTCTCATTGCTAACCGTTTCTTAAGTGTCCAGTGTAGAACCTAAGACTGTTCTCGACACCTTAAAACACACGTAGCTGCTTCTCAAACGACTCTCTAAAACATATATACATATACAGTCCACAATATGCCTGATATTTGTGCGTGAGGTGTTTAGGCTACGTGTCATTTGTGCCTTTAAAATTCGAGTCAGAGCCTAGACTCAGTCTTTTAACCATTTATAGATCATGTGCGTTTAAAATATCCTTTAATATATTAAGTCTAGAAAGACCATGTGGTTTCCTCGTGCTTCTGAGTATATGTATGCAAGTATGTTTGTGCACACGCAAAAAATCATCAATTGGTTACAAATGCACAATAAATTAATACAAATTTTAACACAACAACAATACAGTAATTTCAAAATTAGTCGTTAGATTATCGACTAATTGAAAAAAAGATTTATTAAGAAATCATCGATAGAGGCAGCCCTACTAAAAACCAAAAAATAAAATAAATAATATATCTATGCATTGTATGCGAATGTTAAGCCTTTCTGACTTAACAAGCCTACATAAGAGTCAAGCGCACTCCCCAAAACCCACAGTCTCAGTGTCATAAGTGTTAAGCACAGACCAACATAATTCATCACAAAAACAAGATATAGTCCCAATTGTTAAAAAACATTTGGGCACCGCTAATTACCATCAGACAAACGCTTCGGTCATTCGACCTTTCAAGCAATTAAAACCCAACACATTTCCATTCTGTCTCCATTCATTACACGAGAAGCTGAGGTGAACTTTTCACAGCCTCATAGTGACCATCTTCCTCAATATTCCTGAAATATCTAAGAGGTTTGAGCCCCCATGCCAACCATAACTGCCCTTTTACTGCAGGCGGCTCCAATAATGGACCACAATCACAATTAGAGCGAGTAATGAGCAAAAGGACTGGAAAAAAAGCAAAAAAAAAAAATCCAAACTGCTGCAAAGCTTCACCAAAGCAGCCCTTATGTTAGCGCAGCAGATTTATTACCAGTTCCCAGCTCTGCAGTTCTGAACTCCAGACGTCATGTTCTCAATCCACACAACTGTCCATAGAGTTACCCATGCTCCGCCCACAAATGCATTAGCGGTGTTATAAAATATCAGAACATTGAATATCGGGATATTATGCTTGGTGATACTGTATCGATTCTCAAAAACACAGTATCAATACACAGATTCCTGCCAGACAGTGAATCATTGTGTGTTGTGTTTAAACCTCTGACCACTAGATGGCAGTGTTGTAATCCATTTTCCCCTTCACTCCAACATTAACAAGTAGCACAAGGGCGCAATGCTATTGTAAGCATTGGCAAACCTGTTCATATAGTGGTGTGTTTTAATAGTAAGATTTGAAAAATCACAGTATATCACTTGGCTTGCAATATAGCAGTATATCGTGATATATTGAATATTGATATAAAATTTCAGTTTACAGCACCATGCTGGACTATGCTGTTAGCTTAACGATGGGCAAACTAGGCATGCTGATGAGAACAATGTCATTTGCCATAATGACGCAGCACTGAGAAGCAAAAATCGTAAAGATGTGACAAAGCACTATTAAATAGGCAGCAGTAACAACATTGATACAATCTTCATTTCATTTTTTTTTATCTTATTAAAAATCTCAAACAATATTTACAATATTCAAACTATTTAAAAGCCTTAATCTTATCAATAAGTGTATTTTCAGTAAGAACACCAGATTTCATTAGCACAGATAAGTAAGCATAAATATAATACAACACAGCATAAATATATTATTGTGAAAGAAGTAGATCATATCTAATAAGCCAAGCTGAAGAACAAAGTGTAGTTCCAGATTTCTCCTGGACGCTCCAGACATTGTATGAATGCATTCAGTTCCTTCAGCAGTTATCTAGATTAAGCTTAATCAAGTACTGAGTAGCAAAGGCAGGTATTAGATGAGAACTGGTAATAATACTGGGTTGGTTCCACAAGGAGAAGGTTAAATACACACACACACACACACACACCTTACTGTATCAATACTGTTTACATACGTTGGAAATTATTAGGGAATGAGATGAGCCGTTTTCCCTGTTTTGGTGAGCTAAGGAACAATGAATGAGCTCTGCTCTGATAAAGTTAGTTTATCCACTACCACACTGGACTACGCTGTTAGTTAAAGTATGGGCAAACTAGGCAGGCTGACAACAACCACATCATTTGCCATAAACAGAGAGTAATGATGCAACATCGAGAAACAAAAATCGTGACGATGTGACAAAGCACTATTAAACATGGCACTGAATACAGCCCACAAACAAGCAGCACCTATGAACAAGTCAGTGCTGCACGTTCAATAGTAACAACACTGATACAGTCATCTTCATTTTAACTCAAAATATCATTAAAAATCTCAAACGGTTTACAGTTACGGCATTAGCCTACGGCTTTTATCCAGAGTGATTTACGGTTTACATGTACTCAGGTGGGAGAAAGTAGTGTTAGGAGTCTTGCCCAAAAGCTCTATTACTGTTTTATTGATATAGTGTAAAGTGGTTACCCAGGCAGGGAATCAAACCAGTCTACAGCAGGGGTGTTTAATTAGAGTTCAGTAAGGTCCAGTTATAGGAAATTTCCTCAGGTCAAGGTCCGGACGGTCATCATTTCTAACTTGTGTTATGATTCAGTGCCGTATGCTGTTTTCTGAAGTAGCCTAGTATCAGCATCTTATACCATCAGTTACTGAAAATCAAACCAAATTACAAATACTGTTCAGTATATTTCAACAACATTTACTGATTTAAGTTGCTGAACTGAATTAGTTATATATAAAACTGGAGCAAACTCAAAATAAATGTTCCCCTCACTTAAAGTAAAAACAAGTGCTACATGAAAAAACAGAATGCTTTTTTAAAAAGTGCCCATAAACAGCTTATTTATAGAAAAAAAGTTGACTTTTCAGGGCACACCATCTGAATTAGCCTTTCTCCGACTCGCTTTTTTCTCCAACCGCACTCCTGAATCTGCACAGATCTGATTGGCTGAGGAGCGCTTTTGGTGGTCTTACAACGCATGTGATTGGCCGGTAAGGTTACTGTGCCTCAAAGCCCGTTTACCGTAAAGACAAGAAAAGCTCTACCGCTTATAATTAACACAGTCAACATTAAATCCTTTTCAGTAGTTCATTGCTTTGGACAACGCCTATTAGTGACCTCTGGTCTACAGCAAGGACAGCAGCAGTGTAACCCATCACACTATACCAAATGATGAACTCCATATAATCCAGATAATCAAATTGAACAATAACCCTCACCGCCATGCTAATGTTTATAAAAAAATAAATAATAAAAATAAATAAATAATAATCTAAATAGTATGTACAGGTGTAGATGTACATTGTTTGTTTATTTTCCAAGTAAAAGTAAGTAAACACATCCTCTATAGACTCTAACTCACAATTGTTGATCCTTTGCTAATATCTAATAACAAAACGCCGCCTGACCAAAGACTACCTTTCATTTTTTACCCCCCAACAGGTTCAATTCAGCAGAGGTGTGCACCAACATTTGCAGGAAAATGCAAAAAAAAAAATATATATATATATATATATATAAAAAATACTTCTATGCTTGTTTCCTGTAGTGGTTATGTGACTTTTGTGTAAGACTTGAAATGAAATTAAACAAATGAAATTAATGAACATATATATCTGCTCTACAGTTTCTCGTTAGACTGAAAGTGGCATTTTTGCCAGCAGCACATGCAGCCTGTCCAGTTACTATAAGACACATCGGCGTGCAGAGCACATAAAAAATAAAAACAAACCAGAATGCTTTCTCAACACAGTTCAGCCTGTCCAGTAACAAAAGGCCAGCAGCTCCACCCTGAGCAACATCTCCTGCTTGGAACTACGGTGTTCCACAAGTCCCCACTGAACTGAAAGCTCATTTTCAAACCTAACATATGAGCAACAGATGTCTACCATAACCGGAGGGCAAAGGGTGACAGCGAAGTGGGAGGAAAAGGGAGAAATGAGACGAAACTCAATGGGATAAGCGAAAAAGATGGCCAGAGAAAGAGTGAGAAGCCACCGATCCACCCTGCCCTAAGGCCGGTGCCACTGGCTGTAATGTTAATGTTGGCATCTTGTCAGGCTGCCCCCAATTCCTGGGCTTTGTGGGTTTTTTCCCCCCTCCAACATGGCGGTGATAGCAGAGGGGCTCCGGAAATTCGGAGACTGCTGAGCCAAAACAGATCACTTCAAAGCGCCTTATTTAACGCTCACTAAATTTTTCATCACAGTCGCTTAATATCCTGGGGAAGGGGAGCTTTTGAAGTCGCAGCGAGACCGGCATGTTCTTCTGACAACTTTTCCTTTTTTTCCTCTCCTCCTTTTTACCTCCTCCCTCGGCTTCTGCATCCCTGGCTCTTTCAACAGGAGGCCAGTGATATTTGGGGCACACAGAGCAGCCCCAGCGGGCAGGGCAAAGCCTGGGAGTCCTCTCGACACAACCCTGGAGCATAACCGCACTCTTAAGCACACAGTATGACCATCGTCACACTGGAGTGAACAGAGCTGCAGGCAGAAGCGTTTAACCTACAGCACATCAGTGACTAGACTAATACAAGTATCTCTGGCAGTGAGAGCCAACTCAGAGAGTATACAGATAAAACTGAAACATGCAGAAAGAAGCAGATTTAATTATTGTGTTATTAGGCGTGCAAATCTCACAATGCTCACAATGATTCCACTAGATTACGATTCTTTAGGAAACTATTTAAAGCATTAGGAAATCTTACATTTCACCACAAATCCACTGCCTGCTCCAGGTATGGAATTCTGGTCCAATGCTGATATCTGATATTTGTTGTCAACATAACAGTTGAGGCACATGTAACACAACTTCCTTCCAAGTGCATTAATCCAACTTTTTTAACTATTTATATTATTTTCTCAAATTTCATTAAGGATGTTTATGTTAGTGTACACTACTGTGCAAAAGTCTGCACCTTCTCACTATCTCCCTGTTTAAATCTCTCTACTATGAGATTTGCACTACAGAACGCATTCCTACCAGTGTCTATCAGACTTTATAACTCCTCCCTTAACGTACAACACCTTTCACATGTACAGTAATAACAATAAAACAATAATTTAATTATGTGTGCAATAACTTCTTACTTCTAAACTCTTACTGCTGTATACAGTATATCTGTACTTATTATTACAGCCACAGTCACTTTATATTTTATACTTCTATTGTATTATAGGACTTTATATATGTGTATATATTACAAATTTCTATTTTGTTGTAAATTATTATTAGAATATTTATTCTTCTACATAACCGGCTGCTACTGTAATAACTGCAATTTCCCCCTGGGATCAATAAAGTATTTCTGATTCTGATTTGTGTATTTATGTTTTCTACAATTGGTAGGTTTTGCTTTCTGTGTTTTCTGTTTAGAGTAATCAGATTAGATTAATGTTTTGTTTTGTTTATTTCTTTTCTTTGGCAACGCCACTGTTGGCTCCTCCTAGGCCTGCACCATATCACTGTTTTTAGGAATAAGTGTATGTTTACCAGTAACAACACCAGATATCATTAGAACAGACGTTAATAAGCATGAATACAATACAAAGTAACATAAATATCTTACTGTGAAAGAAGTAGATTATATCTTGAGCTCCAGTTTAAAGAACAAAGTGTAGTTCCAGATTTCTCCTGGACGCCCCAGACATTGTATGAATGTGTATAGTTCCTTCAGCAGTAATCTAGGTTTATCTTTATGAAGTACTGAGCAGTCAAAGCAGGTATTAGATGAGAACTGTAAATAATACTGGGCTGTTTCCACAAGAAGAGGAGATATATATATATATATATATATATATATATATATATATATATATATATATATATATATATCTCAGTGTGTTTATTTAACCATTTCCCAGCTTCTTGTGGAAACAGCCCAGTATTATTTACATAATATAATACTGAATTAATACTATTTACATACTTCAGAAATGATTAGGGAATTAGCTGTTTCCCCTGTTTTGGTGAGCTCAGGAATAATTTGATGAGCTCTGCTCTGATTGGCTGATTTACAGGGAGACACTGATGATCACACAGAAGCGACATGTCGAAACTGAAAAATAACCTTCGTCTAAATAAGCTAGTTCCTCATACTATTTAGTGAGCTATGCCAGCGTTAGCTTCTTGGAGTGAACTAGCATCTAAATGTTATCTATACTATTATACTAGCTACTTGCTTTCGATCTCAACGTCAACACAAATTAAAATTTCAAATTAGAATTTCAGTTTAAACAGATCTGCTTCAACCAGCAAACACTGATAACATCACACAGCATGGCTGCTACTTACAGGTTGTGGTTGGTGCTGTGATGCTAATAAAGGGGGAACCGTTTCTCTCTCCAGCTTCCTCAGTGTTAAACGCCGCCGAGCAAAGCTGCTCAACATAGAAGTTTGAAAAACGATCTGGAGTGAAATGTACAGAACAAACTAACAATTTGTGTATCTTGTTACAGATGTTGTTGTGACTTTCTGTTTAGTATTTAAGGTGGTACGGAACATTTGATTAGTCCGCTGATGAACAGGAACTTCAGCCTTATATAAAGATAAATATCAAACATTGTGTTCCACCTTTGTGGGAACAGTTTGGAGAACTGGTTCTTTTCTGCTCCAGCATGACTCTGTGTACATAACAGCATGATTACAGTAGCTTGTTGTGGAAGAACCTGCCTCAACCCCATCCAACACCTTCAGGATGTACTAGAAGTAGCCAGGAGCTTTTCATCTTCATCTAACAAAAGGGTCTAATCTTATAGATCCTCTTCTTGATGAACGGGATGTCAAAATACTAATACAAATATATGTAATTACTTAATGAAGTAGCCAGGATGTGTGTGTAAGAAAATATCGAAAATATTGAATATCGGGATATTATGTTTAGTGATACTGTATCGATTCTCAAAAACACAGTATCGATACACAGACTCCTGGCAGACAGTGAATCATTGTGTGTTGTGTTCAAACCTCTGACCACTAGATGGCAGTGTTGTAGTTCATTTTCAGCTCCAACATTAACAAGCAGCACAAGGGTGCTATGCTATTGTAAGCATTGGCAAACCTGTTCATACAGTGGTGTGTTTTAATAGTAGGATTTTAAAAATTGCAATATATCACTTTGCCTGCAATATCACAGTATATAACAATATATTGAATCGTGACAGCTGTATCACGATATGTATTGTATTGCCAGGTTCTTGCCAATACAAAGTGAATAAAGTGAGTTATTATACAGTGGCTCCAGTGGCTGGAGAGCAAACAGTACATTTTAAACTTAAACAATGTTTATATGATGCATCATACTACAATTTGCTGTGGTTTGCATACGGCAGTGTTTTCCCACACAGTAACACAGCCTCCAAAAAATGATATTGTTATGGACAAACATAGGCACAGTTTGCATAACATGAGACATAATATCATCTGTGTGTGTTTCAACATTTCTTTGATTCAATGCCACTACAGGGCTTAAGCCTTTTTCACACAAAACCCCACATGCCTTATTTGAATACCCAAATAGGTCCACAGAATATTGCGATGAGTTCAGAGTTCCTATGTATTTGGAAAACAACACCCTTCCCTCATCATTCAGCCCGGACCCTCCCTCCACCCAGCATATTTTAGACCGGTGGGAATCAATGGAAAGAATATGCAGAGCTTTCTGCACACTAGCCCAGCCTCACCTTAAAACTCTACTCACCCAGAGCGCAATAAAGATAAATACAAAATAAAGATAAATACTAAATAAATATTGGTTTAAAATATGTGGTCAAACATAGATGACTGATATGATCCGATATCTTTGTGTATTTTGGTTTGGTTTTGAAATACTTTTACACTGCATGTTTCAACTTTATTCCATGTTTAGTTCACTTTATGTCTGAAAAAAGTCCAAGACTTTTAGTTTGTCCTAAAAACAAAATGTTTTGTTACATAATATCCATCAATTTTAACATCCCATAATCAATGCAACTGATTCAACACCTACAGATCAGAGCGTCATGACACACAGACATTTTCCACCCCTAATTATCTGAGCTATTCAAACAGCAGATATAAAGTTTGCCAAAGATTATTGGAGAGGTAAAGAATGCAAATAGGAAATGCATGTGTGAGTAAGAGAGAGAGAGAGACACAGAGACAGAGAGAGAAAGAGAGAGAGAGCTGGCGAGCCGGGCGGGGATGCCAGCAGCCCCTGGAGGCAAGCTTCACTCAGGCTTGAACGGGACTGGTGGCGGGTTTGATTGACAGCCCGGAGTGGAGCGCAGGTCCAAACCTGCTACGGCTCAGACGGACGGGGCCGCCTGCCACCGAGGAGCGAGGGCCGCCCATCCGGCGAGGTGAGTCAGAACCTGTTAGCATGAGTGCTGTCCCCAGCCTGACACCCCGGCACACCCGCCCAGAGCCTGCCTCCGACTCCCTCCAACCCTGCCACCAGTCCCCTTCCTCTCATCCACATCAAATCCTTTCAGACACAGATTTCAATTATTCACCTCATCCAAATAATGCCTTGTGACATGAATTATCCAGCACTGTAATAATCCACTTAACTGGGAAAGAGCAGCTCATCAAAAAGAGAAAAGGAGGGGGAAAAAGCGACTTGTCGACCGGTTAGGAGACCGAGGAGCCTTAATAATCCACAATTTTTCCGCTTTTGAGGAGAGCGCTTTGAGCTCGCTTTGCCATCATATATGCCGTGAAATCACATTAAACAAAAAGGAACAATTCAGAAAGTAATCAGCCAGAGGCTGAAAACACGCCACGGGCAAGTATGTAAATCACAATACAAACACAGACAGAGCCAGTTCGACTCCAGGATTTACGATTATTTACTACAAAACAGTAAATAGGCTTAAGTATACCAACGTCTGTGGCCAACCGGGAACAGTGGAAATGACTACAGAAGGCTAAACATAAAAAAATAAAATAATATAATAATAATAATAATAATAATAATAATGGCAGCATCTTCCTTTTATGAATGTATGCAAACATATCTATATGATATCTATCTATCAAGTTAAAAATCTTATAGCTTGTGACATGCTTCAAAATAACCTCCTGACTGTGGCCTCCTGTTTGCCCTTGTATTAAAACGCTCCCCTCTTAATGACAGTCAGAGGATTTCTACAGCAGCTGGTGTGCTCGCCTAAATAACACAGCTAGGAACTGTAATCAGAGAGGACCAAAACATCACAAGCTATCAATTACTAGAACTTCCAGACTTTTTAGACCTTTTTTTATTATATATATTTTTACTATATGTAAGTAAGTGAGACGTGTTGGCGTGATCACTAAGAACTAGGGGTCAGTTACACATTTCATGTTTCTCGAAGGATTTTGTCAGAGTAACGCCTTACCAGAGCTTCCCGCGGCGCAGCATCTCTGACGGGAGATCCACCCTGCAAAGAGAACAGCAGACTTGCATTACATCTCCACCTAGAGGCCTGTATCCCACAACACACCCAGATCTCCATAACACTGATTTGAAGAAGCTGAAAATTCTGCTAATTGGCTGATATAATTTTAGATCTAGGATTTTAATTATATACTCCAACAATTTCAGTGGAACACTGCTTTACCGGCAGATAGGACTGTCAGTTTCAATTAATGCGCCTCTCAAAGCGCAAATAAACAGCCGACCTCGCCGTGTTCACTAACAGACAGTTAGAGAGTTTCTCTTTTTTTGTATACATATTTGAACTATTAAACACAATTCAGTGGTATTACCACTGGATATTTCAGCCAGTCTTAAGGAGGTTGTGAGTTTAAAACCCTGTAACCAAATTCGCAAATCCAAAAGGCTTGGATTATTAATGGACAAGCATACACCACTGGATTCCTAGAAGCATGAGCATTGCACATGGAACATTCATTTCATGAATGTTCACCACTATGTAAGTCTTTGGCACCTGAGCTAATTGTTGGAAAGCCCTTGTCTTAACAATAAATGCATTTCCACTAGTAAGAGCACCACATATCATTAGAACAGACGCAAGTAGGTACACATACAGTACAAAGTAGGGGTGGGTGATACAATAATATTACGATATTTCATGGTATTTTTGTGATAACGATACTTTTGGCGATATGACAAAACCAATTAAAAAAAAAAAATTTAAGAATACACTACTGCAACAAAATGAAAATTAAATTTTATTTTTGCATACGATATGATATGGCACACCCCTAACTGAGATATTAAAAAAACAAGAATTTATCAGATTGTAACAGAAGTCAATGATCCAGAATGTCACAATACTAAATAATGCACTTCAAATATCTCCATATATCCAGGACTGAAGTAAAGTGAATTATACTGGACAAATAAAATCTGTCTCTAGTAGATATTTAATGGGAAATGAGAAAAGTGTGAATTTAGTAGTACCCTGTAGTACCCTTATGTGATAAATAGGGATGGGTGATACGGCACGATATTTCGGGGTATAATATCGTTCACGATATTCAAAAATGTTGGCAATATTATTATGTACGATACGATTTGGCACACCCCTAGTACAAAGTAGCATAAATATCTCATTTTAAAAAGTAGATAATATCTAATAAGCCAGCTAGAAGAACAATGAAGAACAGAGTTCTCCTGGACGCCCCAAACATTGTATGAATGTGTTCAGTACCTTCAGCAGCAATCTTGATTTAGCTTAATGGAGTACTGAGCAGTCAAAGCGGGTATTAGATGAGAACTGTTAATAATAGTGGGCTGTTTCCACAAGGAGAAGCTTGGAAAGGGTTAAATAAACACACTGACATATGCAAAACCACTACTTACTGGATTGCAAGAAATAGCTTGTTTTCTGTTTCATCCTTTGTAGAGAAAAAACATGGTGCATTTCATTTTAATAAAGAAAAACTCATTATCAACTTCAAGTTTACCTGTAATATAAGCATTTACCATTTTTATCTGTATGTATTGGGGTTTTTTTTATTTAAAAAAAAGACAGAAGGAGAATTTGATGTGTACGGGCAGTAAGAATGAAATTCTTCCACTTTGTAAGTTGAGCACTGATGTTCAATGCATTCCTATTAAAAAGGTACATTATTGGCATACCTATTTTTGTCCAGCAGTTATGATTTGATTGGCAAATAGATAGTCTGGTTCTAACATCAGTGCCTTTATTGTGGGTTTCTGACAGAATTTAGGTTCTCTTAGACCTTCCCAACATCATTAGGACTACCAAAGACCAGTCGCCTGGTTAAAACTAGACACAGGATGTCGTGAGCGACCCCACTAATAATATTAACAATAAAATGGAACAACGGTAATTTGTTCATTGTTTCCGTTGTGAGTGATCCATGTCTGTCCAAAGGGCTTAATCAGGTAATAAAACCCCAGCCGCTGCCAAAAACCAGCAGAGCAGACATCCAAATAACATCTCAGGACAGTAAATCTCAGGTGAACTGATTACGCTTTTCCTAATGCCTCCTTGTCATGTTACTCTGTCTTTATGTCTAGAACATACTCAGTGCTTTACAGGCCCCTAGCCTCGGCCTACGTCCATATATCACGACACTATGCATCCATTACAGAGTATTCCAGTTACTCCCTGTCTTTGATGGTCATTGTTAGCCAATGGGTTTTTAGAAAGTATGTATTTCATTAAAATATTAAACAGGCATACCATTTACGTTATTTTACATATTTTATTCTCTCTCACTAAAAAGTGTATTCTGTTAATAAGGTCAAAAACAGATTTTCCTTCCAAAAAGATGTGGCTGAAGCAGATTGACAAATGGCTACCTACAGAAAAACTAACTTACGAGTTGCACCAGAACTCAGAAAGATTTATCAGAATTTGGTCCCCTTTACAACTGTATCTGGAAAAGGGCACCTGAAGTTCCTTTTAGACACGCACGTCTACAATCAAACTTCCTATTATGTTCACTGGAAGAAAAATTGTTTTATACATTTTATATTTAGAGACACAAACTTTATTTAATTGTTTGTATAACTGTTAACCCAGACTCTGTATATTTACTTATTTATTTTTTGTTTGTTTGTGTTTTGTTGGTTTGTTTTTTTTATATTACAGCAAATAATGTAAAAACCAATAAACAGTTGATTATATATATATATATATAAATTAAACAGGCATAATTATTATACAACCTTCAACGTTTATTGGAAGATCTTGGTGCTCATGGACATACAAAGGGAAACTTAAAGACTTAATTCAAAGGTGTACATACTTATCACATGAATACTTTATCTTACAACAATAAATAAATATAAAAAATATTGAATATCACCATCTTGTGTTTTTTTTACATAATTAAATAATTTAATTCTTAGTTTATGGTAAAGGTTGATGGCACACAGTGGCTTATTTTGTGTTGTCCTAAAACTTCCAGCCACTAGAGAGCTGAGATGTAAGCCTTTAGATTTTTATCATTCCAACAAAAACAAGTAGCATAAGGGTGCATCAGTGTAATGTCAGCGCTAACCTGTGCATATGGTGGAATATTTTTAAATCAGAAGTTTTCTTAAAATAAGAGCAAAAATACGTTGTTTCACTCTTTTTGCAATATCGTAATATATATTATATCGTAACCCCTGTATCGTCATATGCATTATACTGCCAGTTCCTTACCTATACACAGTCTTACTTACAACCAGAGGTGAGAAATTCTTTTGACTAATAACTGACCATCATTATTATATCACTAGGTGTAATAATCACACACATAACCCATTAAAACATCCAAGCACTGACGGTTATATAAACAAAGCTGAATTCAAAAACAAAATAGATACAACAGAAGTGTACTAACTTACATTACTCATATTTCACTTATAAATCAAAATACAAAGTCCTTCACATGAAGCTGCTCACATGAAACAATAAGATAAGACAATGAGATAGATTATCAAAAATATAAATAAAAAAATAAAAACAGGAACAATAAGAGGAAATTAACAAATCAGCATATAGTTGGCATGAAATGCATAACTACCTGTCAGCTAACAAACATCTGTATGCTGTTGTTTACAGGTCAGCTAATGCATTCAGCTTCAGACATAGTGTGTCATGTGGCCACTAATAACATAATAATAACATTATTGTTGAAAACAACCACATGAGCAGAGGTCAGTCATTCTGGTAGTCTAGGTTGACTCTGGGCAGCAGACTGTATTGTATTACTGTGACCTGAAGCTACTCAAAAACTGTGTGAACTATATTTAGCATGGGTTAATCTCTACTATACCCCGTTATCAATAGCTCTGGCTCAACTGGTTCAAATGAAGGGAGCTGTGAATCACAGCAATCACTTCTTTCCTCATGAGTACCCATCAAAAACCTATCTATTCAAATATCAACAGTTTATCTGCAATTAAACTCCCCTTTTAACCAAAATATTTGGTCAAATATTTGTACGGTTAATCAGTTCTTCATTAACATCCCTAATTATAACACAATTACTGTAAGCAAACCGAAAGACAGCAATTAATGTGGAAATTGTGCACACATCCAAATCAAGTAAGAAGTTTGTATTGTTTATAACACTATTTTATTTTGTTAATAACACAAATCAAAAGCTGCTCCTGAATCTGCATGCTGAACCAGTGTGTTTCAAACATCTATGGCCCTATTCAGTATGTACACTAAGACATAGCCACGGTAACACTGTCTGATTCCTTCATTGTAAACCAAGGTGAACAGCACAAAGACAATGTCTACATTTCCTTTACTAGTGGGATTTCAGGTGTGAACCTGGCAATCAGCCAACACTGAAACAGCCTGATAGCCATCTCACCATGAAAGAGCGGCTCAACCATAACACAAAGCAGCAATAAGAGAATCTGCCATGTAACAAGTAGACACAAAACAAGAATCATAGTTGAGGGACAAGCTTATTGAGCAGCAGCTGGAGGACTAGAATACAATATAGGCTACAGAAACAAGTCTAAATAGATACTTAGGTCACAATTTGCTGGCAAATACAGCAAAACTGGTCTACAGAAGATGGTAGAGATGGACCGATCAGCGTTTTTGAGGCCAATTCTGATCGCCGATCACCTTTCAACACGATGGGCCGATAGCCGATACCAATCGAGGGCGGGGCTGTATGCCACAGCAGGGCTACAGGTAGTTATTAGCGCAAGCAAGTCACGAAACATGGTCGAAACTGTTTTATTAAGATTTTGAACAAGCTCATGTAAAACAGCATCATATTTTTTTTAAGTAAATTAAACCAATATCCCCAATACTGCAATCATTAAATTTAGACCCTTAATTTAAAACAAAAAAAGCTAATTAAATACATTCAGTTATAAATGCAGTATAAATGCAGTCACGAAACATGGTCGAAACTGTTTTATTAAGATTTTGAACAAGCTCATGTAAAACAGCATCATATTTTTTTTAAGTAAATTAAACCAATATCCCCAATACTGCAATCATTAAATTTAGACCCTTAATTTAAAACAAAAAAAGCTAATTAAATACATTCAGTTATAAATGCAGTAATTAAACGCAGACTCTGTTATTTTAAACAAAAAACTGTAATCATTAAATGAAGATCTTGAATTGTTGCTGTTGTGTTAGTACCGGTCAGATCTGGTCTGTATGGTGTTCTGGGTTGTTTGTTTTGTTCTAGCTGTGTGTGTTAGCTCTGCTGTTTGCTGATACTCACTGTATTCAGTCATATGGTGTTCTCTTAAGTCTCGTATCAGATTAGTAGAGTTAAATGTCTTTGGTTTTCCCACGAAACACGCTGATTTGACTAATTTTACAAAAAGTCCTGGATGAGTCTGAGTCACATACGGTAAAACACTGCCAGACGGGCGACATGTTTTCAGTCAGCATATGCTGTGAACTGTTCTCGCGAGGCCGCTGCTTTAGTCAGTCTGTTAAAAATTAAAGGGTATGTATTTCCAACTAGCGGTTCAGATAGAAATTACAGGGACCTGCCCAGAGGGGGTTTCACTGAGGGCTACGTAAAATGCTAGCTGGAAATACAGAAATTATACACAAATCGATCGGCTCTCGGGATCGGCTAAATTGGAGAAATATCGGCCACTCACCGATAAATATCTGATCGATCCTTCCATCTCTAGAAAATGGGTTATCCACTTATAAATACAATATACAATATAAATAATATTCTGGATCACAAAAAGCTTTCAAAGTTTAGTTTCTGTGCTACCACTCATTTACTTTTACTAAACAAGCTAATTACATGTAAATAATGACCGAGCAATTCTATTGGTTTCTGTGCTCTGAGCTCCCTCAGCCTTCCATAAGAGAGAGAATTCCTTTAATATGGTTTAGAAACAAAATCATCATTCAGGGAAGGTAAGCTACTGATAATCAACACAGTTTAATTCATTTGCAGGAAGGTAAATTATGTCTTTAGGATCTTTAAAGGACAATCTGACCTGAGAAACAGTGACTCTGCACGTTTTCACAGCAGAAAATCAAACTTGCAGAGCATGCTAGTGAAGATTATTTAGAAATGAAGACCCCGGACTGTACTTCTATAGGTTTGGCTCAATGCTGCCATCAGGGGTCAAAACAACAACAGTTTTGCTGTCGACTAGAAAACTAAGCAAACTCATGTCACCGAGCTTCAGGCTTATCTTCTTGACCTTTGTGCCTGATACAGACATAACTCAACGATGCATGATTTTCCAGCTAACAGTTTTTCCAGCAGCTGCTCGACAGTTTCTACTACTCAATACTGGCAAATGAGAAAACCCCCAATCAGTGGCAAACTGAACAACTGATGACTGACACACTATTAACTACAGCTCTTGTGTTATTATTAAGTGTGGCTTCACTACAGTATCCATAGACTGGAAAAAATTATTGTCCAACACAGGGTATAGAAATCTGAGGGTCTTTTATATACCATTAATCCATTAATGGTATATAGACCGATCAGCCATAACATAAAACAACCTCCTTGTATCTACACACATTTTCATATAGGAGCACTTTATAGTTCAACAACTACAGACTGTAGTCCATCTGATTCTCTGCGTACACTGTTCATCAACCCTTTACCCTGTTCTTCAATGATCAGGACCACCACAGAGCAAGTACTATTAGGGAGGTGGATCATTCTCAGCACTGCAGTAAAACTGACATGGTGGTGGTGTTGTTAGTGTGTGTTGTGCTGGTGTGAGTGGATCAGACACAGCAGTGCTGTGTACCAGCCCCACACACACTTACACACACTAACACCACGTCATTGTCACTGCAGTGCCGTAATATCTAATCTGTGGTGGTCCTTCGGGGGTCCTGATCATTACAGAACGGGGTGAAAGGGGGGCTAACAAAGTATACAGAGAAACAGGACTACAATATGCATATGTAGAACTACAAGGTGCACCTGTACTGTAAATGGAGCTGGTATAATGCACAATGTTTCTAGATGGTTTTAATGTTATAGCTGGTCTGTTTATTTACATAACAGCTAGTTTTAAATGAAATCATTTTCGATGATTAACGAAGCTGGCGGTGATTTTATAATAACTGGAAAATCTGTATAGCTTATAAGAATGAGGTCTCATATTTGAAAACCCATAACTAAGCTTATAAAACTAAAGAGCGATTCATAATATGTTTGTGAGAGTGTGTAACATCACCCGCCAATTCCCAAGAAATTAGAAAGAAATTCCAAAGAAACAAACTGATGGAGAGTTTTACAGTAGCCCAATGCTGACTATATTTGAAAATCACACCATAAATAAACTAAATATATGCTTATATATATATATATATATATATATATATATATATATATATATATATATTAATAGCCATATAAAGTTACTGGTGGAGAGTAATCGTTTATTTCTCTCTCTCTCACACACACACACATACATACATATATATATATATATATATATATATATATATATATATATATATATATATATATATATATATATATATATATACATACATACATACATACATACATATACACACACATACATATACATACACACATATATATATATATACATACACATATATATATATATGAAATAAACGATTACTCTTAGCACACCAGTAACTTTATACGGCTATTAATTCAGAGTCATAAATACAGGCGCATGCACATGAACCACTGCAGCTACTAGCTAGCCACGAAGTGTTGCAAATACACACCTCAGACATGCTGGAAAAGGCAAAGAAACCTGGCTTTGTCTTCTCTTTTCTAAACATGTGCTGCATCCGTGTAACTAACTCACAGACCAGGCCTGGACAGAGTCCACCCTGCGTGGGGTTACCGTAAAACTCAGACTTGCTGGAGAAGCTGATGGCTTTCTGAAGTTAGCTTCCTATTCGAATACCCTATTCCACCTTAAATGGCCTTAGGCCCCAGACTGCAACTGCTGCAGCATTTAAGGTGGAACGAGGAATTCGAGTAAGAACTTCAGAAACCCTCTTTTCAGGTTTAATAACGTTCAGTAACAAGTCCAGCCTGTATGTACACATTAGCTCGCTGTCCTGCTACTGGACATTGAACCAGACACAGCGAGTTAGCTTGCTCTGCTGCAGAGTCCATATATTCTGCTGGCTTTGTCTTACTAACTAAACTCAGAGAGGTTTAACTGGTAAAAGTCTTATTTGTTTGTCTAAAAATACGTTTGTTTACAGGTATGTGCCGTGCGTGGCCTGCACCTGTCAGAAACAGCCAGCTAGCCGAGGCTGGATGTGCTAAAACTTTTCCTCCACACCGACAGAAGAACAAGAGTTTACAGAACAACACCAGGGCCTGATAAATCACACAGCAGCCCGCAGGAGCTCCCAATGAACGAGTGCAGAAAGTGTACTGCGAGTGACTTAACTACCTGAACCTGCTGCTCAGACTGATCCGAGGACGCCATCGTCTCCGGGCTGCACGCACAGCTCTCGCTAACAAGTGTTTGCATCTATTGGTTGGGTCTGGTCAAGGCCAACGAGTCGAGCCAGAGCTGCGTCTGTGTGGAAAAAATAAATGTTCATTAAAAGAAGAATTTCACTATTATTTTAAAAACAAAAGTCATAATTAGCTAGTTGTGATGTAAACTATGTTAATTCGACATGTTTGGTGTGAAATGATGCATAAAAAGCCGAGCAACTCGAGATTTATGTTTATGACGAAGATCATGCAAACCAGGGGCCGTTTTATATTCATATTTTTTTATATTCATATTTTTTTCAATTAAAAGCCTGTACTTTTGAATGAAAATGGCAAAAAAGCTGAAAAAAGTGGCTACCATTTTGTCCATTAAGCCAGTTTTTGTACCTCTTTAACATTAAACATATGAAATGTATGTTGTTGCTGTCCAAAGGAAAACAAATATCTAGTTGCTTTACAAAAAAGAACAAAAACTGACTTTACACTTAATATTAATGAATGGACCAATAGAAATGTATGTAAGTTATTTTGGAGTATTTCTATTGGTCCATTTATCACAATATAAAAGGCTGCATTCAAGTGATATGGAGATCTTTTTCTTTGGACAGTGACGATATATGTTTTTTAAACATTATTAAAATTATTATAACATTTATTTATATTATAACATAGAGCATTTGATGTAATACCCACCTGCAATGCAGTTTTTAAGGGTCCTTTCAGAAGTCTGGTTCCCATCACCACCACTGTGAACAATTCTGACTCAGGTTTTTGTCTAAAACCATTAAATTAAATGGGGTCACTCATAATAACTTTATTTACATCTAAACCGTTGTTGGAATGTATGGAAGCTTTAGTGTTTAATGTTTTTGGAAGTGTTTTGACTTATTATGTCAAAGGTTTTATGCTTTTTCTCAAAGCAATGACTTTCTGGAGATTTCTATATGGACGTGTAAGTGAAACTTTTGATATACTACTGGCAGAAACATAAATATACCATAGCTTATACAGTAAAGCGTACAAGATCCAAAGCCTGTGCATTTTATCTTCTAAATGTAAGATGTAGAAGTGAGAAGCAGGGCAGAGGAAATTAAAACAAATGAGGGGAAGAGGTATTAAACCACTGAGGAAAAAAAAGGGGGGAAAGTATTCAGTTTCCTTCCTATTATGTACCAAACTAGTACAAACACACAGATGGAACAGACAGAGATTAAAAATAAATGAAAAACAGAACCATGTAGGAGCACTTTGTAGGGAGGTGGATCTTTCTCAGCACTGCTGTGACACTAATGTGGTGATGTGTTTATTGTGCTGGCTAGAGTGAATCAGACACTGAGTTTTAAACACTGAGTCCACTCACTGTCCACTTGGTGTCACTGCAGTGCTAACAATGAGCCACCACCCAGACAATACCTAATCTGTGAGGGTCCTGTAAGGGGCCTGACCACTGAACAACAGGGTAAAAAAGGGCTAACAAAAATATGCAGAGAAACAGATATAATCAACGCTGTCCAAAGAAAACCATGTTTCTCCATTTTTGTCAATTTTTATTTTTCTGCATCACAGCTGTCATATACAATAATAATAATAATAATATTAATAATAATAATAATAATAATAATAATAATAATAATAATAATAATAATCTCTCCTGTAAAGTTACCATTTTGTAGATACTTGTTTTTCATACTCCACAGTTTTGCCAAAAAGTAACAATACATCAATCAATATGATTAATATCTTCCTTATTAAATGCAGCAAAAAAAATAAACTTTTTTATAGTAAGGCTAAAGTTACTTTCCTTCTGAGAAAATGAATGACTTTAGATTATTATTGTATTATCTAAATAATTCTTAGGGACACACATTGCATTAGGATAGAATATATTTATTTGTTTGTTTGTTTGTTTGTTTGTAAGGGTGTTTAATACAGTGGAAGGATCTAAAGAATAGAAAAGGAAGTGACTCCTAAACTTCTTCCTCTATTCCAGTTCAGGCGACACGTGCTCTGTTGTGCGTTTCTCCATTACTCTACCCTGTTTTAGGCCTACGAGTCGAGCCAGAGCTACCAAGAGGGGGTGTGTTCCAATCTGCGTACGTGTGTTCTTAGTAGGGCGCTTAGCTGCTAGTCCTTCTAACAGCTTTTGCAGTGTGTAGAGCCAAAAGACACCCGGCAAACATTTCAGTTCATGATTTTGTGGATTGTTTTTATTAATATCATGGTCTCGTTAAAAAAGACAGGGTATACATTCGGTAGATTGTAGTGTTTGCATTAATTTTACAGGTAATAGCCGTGACCATCGCTGACATGTAGGCTAATTAATAAAAGTACCTAGTACTGGCTACTTGTCTAGAGCCGAGACTTTGTTTAACATGTAGTACTAGTGAAGGAATTTTTAGGTTTGGATGTGTTAAACACTGGTTTAAAGCAAGTGTTCTTGCTAGAATGCACCTAGTAGTGTACAAGCATGTCGAATCGGGACGTGGCCACACTGGAGGAAGACGTTAACTGAAAACGAAAACAAACCCTGTTTCTGTAGATAACGCTGCGCAGCGGCGCTCTGACCGAGACGCTGTGTGTCTGAGTGTATACCGTGTGGGTCACTCGTGTCTGACTGGTACAGTGATGGCAGAGAAGCCCTGTAAAGTGTGTAACATCACCCGCCAAAAATGTTACGGGTTGGCAGCGTCTTCTTTGAGTCAGTTCAAACTGAAAGGTGAGTGAACCGTTCATTACAAATAGAAAGTCCCGACTAACCGTTTAATGTAGAGGGTATATTTAAACCGCACACATGGACAGACAGACTATGTCAGACTTTAGCTGCTCTGTTTGGTGAAGGTGGAAAGCTGCTGGTACAGATTTTGGTAGACGAAGCAGAATCCGCTTTATTTAAATGTTTAGTTAAATGTCATTCTCCTTCTCTCTCCCTCTCCTGCTCCTCCTGTTTCTTTTTCTTCTTCTCCTTTTTCTCCTGCTTCTTCTTTTTCTACTTCTCCTCTTCTCCTTTTTCTCCTGCTGCTTCTTTTTCTTCTCCTCTTTCTCCTGCTTCTTTTTCTTCTTCTCCTTTTTCCCCTGCTGCTTTTTTTATTCTTCTCCCTTTTCTCCTGCTGCTTTTTTCTTCTTCTCCTCTTTCTCCTGCTGCTTCTTTTTCTTCTCCTCTTTCTCCTGCTTCTTTTTCTTCTTCTCCTTTTTCTCCTGCTGCTTTTTTTATTCTTCTCCCTTTTCTCCTGCTGCTTTTTTCTTCTTCTCCTCTTTCTCCTGCTGTTTCTTTTTCTTCTCCTCTTTCTCCTGCTGCTTCTTTTTCTTCTCCTTTTTCTCCTGCTGCTTCTTTTTCTTCTCCTCTTTCTCCTGCTGCTTCTTTTTCTTCTCCTCTTTCTCCTGCTGCTTCTTTTTCTTCTTCTCCTCTTTCTCCTGCTGCTTCTTTTTCTTCTTCTCCTCTTTCTCCTGCTGCTTCTTTTTCTTCTTCTCCTTTTTCTCCTTCTTCTTTTTCTTCTTCTCCTTTTTCTCCTGCTTCTTCTTTTTCTACTTCTCTTTTCTTTCTCCTGCTGCTTCTTCCTCTCATTTTTTCCCTCCTCCTTGCTGCTTCTTCTTCATCTTATTTTGTTTTTATACCTATTACCCTCCTTCTTTTCCTGCCTCTTCTTCTTCATGTTTCTTCTTCTTTCCCCATTTTCTCTTCTCCTCCTTCTCATGCTTCTGCTTCTTCTACACCTCTTTCTTCTACCCCTTCTCTTTATCATTTCTTCTTCTTCTTTTTGTTCTATTTCTTCTTCTGCTGCTCCTTTTCTTCTTCTTTCTTCTCTTCCTCCTCCTGCTTTACCTCTCTCTCACAGACACAGTGTCTTCAGTGTCTTTTGTGTTTGATTTGTAAACATTCTCATGATAACTTCTGGGCTTTGGTGTATTTTGTCTGTCTCTGATGTAGGAAGTGAAGTGTTGGGATTTAACCCGGGGACCCGCGTGTCAGTGG